>PVKB01004798.1:0-91044 GCA_004027205.1 Ctenodactylus gundi
GAGGGGGAGGAGGAGGAGGAGGGGGAGGAAGCAAGAACAGCGGCAGCAGTTTCTGGAGGCTCACGGAGAAGACAGTGTTTGACGTGGCACTTGAAATATAAAGAACTGTAGACATGCATTAGTTATATTAAGATGGAAGGGGGAACACTAACCAAAAGCAGTAAGTCGAGCCAAAAAAGAGGTTTCTACATTTACAAAACAGGCATAAGAGGAAAAAGCTGATGATACTGATTTTTTCTCATATGCATATTAATCCATTTGTACTTTTGAAAAATGTCTACTGAGTTTGTCCATTTTTGATCGAGTCATCGATTTCAGGAAGAACGGTATCAATCTTTCTATTTATATGTTATAGATACTAGTCTTCCACTAAAAAAAAATAGCTAAAAAATATTTGCTCCATTCTACAGGAGCAAATTTCTTTTGCTGGAAGAGGCTGTCCGATTTTATATAACCTGTTGTGCTGATTCTTGATATTACTGTCTCTGCGACTGAAATTCTATTTAAGAAGTCATTTCCTGTGATGTAGACACTTGGAAATCTGGGAGGGAAGCGAAGCTGGGAAGAATAAAGAGAGAGGGATTGTAAAGGGATTGAACACGACGTAGGTTTGTGATATGCATTTACAAAATTCCCAAAATAAACATCACTGTTTTATTACAAAATGAAAAAATAAAGCTGCTAATAAATGTGAGTCATGTTGGTTGGTTCTCATATGCAAGGGTTATGTATGTACTTAATTATATATTTAAATATTTCTCAATTATGTGTGTGTCATGTGTATACAGATGTATGATTACATGTGTATGCATATGTGTGAGTGTGTGTTCTGGAACATACAAGATGGACAGCGATGCACAGACAATGTAAGTGTTTTTATAAAAAAGAAAATGAACAAAATTAAAATGAAATTTTAGGGAACTAAAACACATAATGTTACAGGCTATAAGAAAGAGCCACCGTAACTATTAATACTATACAGTAAGGCCTGGCTACTTGAAGGTAAAATAGAAAATACATGTGTGGTTTATGTGCAATTTTTGAATTTTATCTCAGTTTTTATTACTACATAACTTTCTTTCTTTACACTCAAAGAAAACATTTTGAAAAGCAAAGGATTAACTATCTCATGTACACAAGTCCACACTTGGTAATTTTTCAAAAAAGCAAAATTATCACAACCTCACAGCTTTTGGTCTTCGATTATGACTCATATCTAATTGTGTGTGCCACAGTCTACAACTGATTCCAAATGCAAGATTATCCTGACACAGTGTGGGAACCAGGAACAAGAGTGAGCTGCTATAGATTTTTTTTTATTTATTTCTAAGATTAGGTATTACAATGGAAATTGAGAATTAGGTGAGCAATTCTAATTTTTGTGGAAGGGGTGAAAGGGAAGGCGATCAATACAGAATGAAGATCATGGCAGGATTATAGAAAAGGAGGAACATTCCCAAATGCCACCTTAAAGATGGAAAAGATAAGAGCAGTTCACTGGTGACAGGTAAGGGTTCAGGAAGAGGCAAAGAGATGCTACTGACAGCCTGCGAGTCTAAAGTAGTAAGGCGAATGGGACGCGTTCAAGTTGCATTCCGGGTAATAAAGAGATTAAAATGGCGGTTTGCTAGGATAACACTCAGTTTTGAACTTGGTGAAAAAAGGTACAGCTACATTTGGAAGGCTTTACGCATTGTGGAGATCAAAGGAGAAGAAAATAAGAAGACAAGGCTAAGGCCTGTTGAATTACCTAAATTATGTGCATCTAATTCCTTTATCTATTTAGAACAAAGAAGGAAGACGAAAAAGTTGTCAAAGGAACATCTGGGAAAGCAATAAGCATGATGTAGTTCAAAATAATCCAAGATAAATGAAATTAAAAGAAGAAAGGAGAAAACATTATCAAAAACTGTGAAAAATTACAGATATTGTAGTTCAAAATAAATCAAGATAAAATTACAAGAAGGGAGAAAACTTTGTCAAAGCTGCAGAAACTATAGAAATTGAAAGTCATTTAATTGGCCAACTAAGTGCCTCTACATTTAGACAAGCCAAGAGCGAATACTAATTGCAAGTGAACATCTGCTACACGCCAGAAACTGTGCTAGAATCTGAGGCTGTGGGAGTTAAAAGAAATATAATAATAAACACAAAGTGTCATGGCATTTCCAGTGTTTTAAATCTTAGTAGTTATGATGGAAAAGAAGCAAGCACTAAAAAAAAATGTGTATCAAAGAGATGTGCACACAGTACAATTAGAAAGGAAAGAAGTGGTTGAGTAACTTGAAATTGTCTTTGATTCTATGTATGAAAATAAAATCATACATGGTTTTCCTCAACTGTATATCATCTTATTTCGTTGTTAGGTCTCTCACACATGCCTCATGTATAATTTGTAAGGGATGGAACCGAAACCAATTCCTTAATCCAAAGTGCCTCTTGCTTAAAAATTAAATTTTAAGACAATAACATCACTCCTACCTATGTAAGAACCCAGCCTCAAGATGTTCTCTAAAAAAGGAATGGATTTTCGCCAATGAATCTGATGGCATCCTAGTCTTGAACTTCCCGGCCTTCCGAACAATGAGCAGTAAAGTTTATTTCTTATGTGCTCCTCCAGGATATTATTTTTTTAAATAACAGCCTGAGCAGATGAGGGGACCGTCCTTTTGAGCATGAGGCCCTGACGGGCTGTATGTACACATACCCAGCACTGCGTGAAATTAGTTCAACAACCTCATTGCTCCCATGTGGTCTCTTTTACAGGTTGCTGTCCATCTTAATTTCTTTATTCTTGGTGCCTAGGAGTGTGTCCTTTTTTTCTCTTCAGATTGTCTTTATGGAGAAGTCACTCAGTCTGAGAGCTTGGAAAACCATCTACATGCAACAATTCTCAAGGTACTTTCTTCAGCCTAGCAGGATGACACACGTATCTTCTCAGTGTTATCAATCCTACCTTCTCAACAAGTCCCTCACTAGTGTTTTCATAGAAAACTACCAGAAGCCTGTGCACTTGTTCTCCCAATGCCACTTGTCTTACTTTGTTCTATTTTTTTCTGATTATTGTTCTTTTCTTCCAGATCCTTCATAACCTAGTAAAACACTATGCGATTTATAAATCTCTCTTTCTTGTCCTCTACCAAAATGTACCTGATTATTTGTACTAGAACAGAGGGCTTTTTTTCTCTACTTCTCTCTGCAGAAAAAAAAAATTTATTTACAGAATCTGGAACACAGCAAGATCTCAACAAACTATGTCTAAACAACAGGATAATTAAATTAGTGAATTAAGAGAAGGAACTATATGCTTACTACATAGCTGAACAGTATAGAAACATAAACTCAGCAACTAAAAGGAAATAAATTTCTGAACTCTCGGAAGACTTTGATAGGTAGTATCCAACAGTGTAAAACTAAAAATAACTACTCTATTAAATGATGCTTACTATGATAGCAGTCATAAAATGTACACTTCTTGGAGGACATTGAATAAATTTAATTTAGTTCTCTGGTAAGTGGCTTTTTACTCTCTCTACCCTTTTGTTTTCAATAACTTAAATATCAATAAATGTATTTCCTTATGGATATTATTTCTAACATTTAAATGTCTGACCTCTAAAACAGCAGGAATTGATTAACATTTAACAACATGGAAATGTGAAGAAATGAGGAAATTAATTATTGCACCTCATAACTCAGAGCTTATGGCTCTGTTTTAATACATCATATAATGGCTCTAGACTTCAGATAATCTGTTTAAAATACATGCTCTTACACACCATGACTGACTGCAAGTAAGGGATCATCAATTCAAGTTTATTCAAAAGCTCAGTGACCATTAGAGCAGTATGTAAATAATCAGGAAAAAAAGTACAATGTATATACCACCTCATTAAGAAAACAATAAGTCAAATAAATGTTATTTAAATTATATTTTTACTTCATCTTTTTTCACTCTTCTTATTCTCAGCTATGAAAGACAGAGAATTTAGGGCTTAGGAAAAAAAACACAATAGAAAAATGTCAAGTTTTAGACAGTGTGATGTTGGTCACAGTGCTATCAGAATGAGTCTAGAAACAATATAAACCTCATTTTGTCACTGTTCTGTTGGAAATTCCACAGTTTGTTTGTACTCTTCATCAAAGTCCTTAGACTGCTCCACAGCACTACGTACTAACATCCTTCTTATCTCTGACATATCTGACATAATTTCTTCCAATTTTTTCCACTTGCTCTAGTTACAATTATCCTTTTGCTCTTCCTTCCATGTTCCAGAAACTAAGATTCCTAATGATTAGTCCAAATGATCACTCTCTTAGTGAACTTAGGCATGTAAGGAAAATAACACTCGGCAGCTTTGAGCTTGGTAGTAGAGGCACTAGATATATTTCTCAGTAAAAAATAAAACAAAACAATCCACCCTCATCACTATTAGAAATCACTGTGGACAGGCTAGCCAACTCAATTGTTTGAGTACACACACACACACACAGACACACCCCTACCCCTATAAAATATAATTTCCTTAAAGTGCCCACATTTTTATTCACTGTTTCTGGAAAAATAACTTTTTAAAACTAGCAAATATCAAAAAATTTCTGAAATTACACTGATATTTTTAAGTATTCATAAAGAATATACATTAAAAGTATTTTTTCAAAGAACAAATTTACTAAGAAACCTGGAACTCTCAAAGGACATAAGGGATAAACTGAATATATTAAGAAAATATTATAAAATAGAATCATGGGTCAGTTGCTTTTTAAACCAATCACCCATAGAATTTTAACATCTCCATAAAAATCCAATATCACAAAATAATTCTACAATTAAAAGAGCAAAATGTTTAGGAACTGACATTAAAATATTCAAAAATTAAAGAATACTAAGATGTGTTTAGTATATGAGATACTAATGTGCATTATAAAAAATGTAAGATTAACAATTTTATAATACCAAAGGTTTATTTTTATTTATTTTTCATGTTTTTTGAGACTGAATCTTGCTTTGTAGTCCAGGCTGACCCGAATGTATGGGAAAAAGTGCATTTAGTGTTACCATGTTTAAAGAGCTAATTGCTGTCATACAACAGAGCCCTAGCAATATAGAAAGTTATGAAGCACAAAATTATGATAACAGATTTCTAAAAGCTTACACCTAGTCCTTGAATAAAATACTTACCAAGAAACTCAAAATAGTTTCCTGAAATTTCTAGAATACACTAGGTACAATATTTTTTCTAATGAAAAACTACATGTCCCCTCCATGACCACATGAAATGAGAAGATACTGAATGAGCCCACTTCCTTAAGCAAAATTTATTCACTCCATCCCTAAAAGTAGACAAAGTCATAACATTTTCAGAACTGCTAAAAAGTCCCAAGTCCCAAGTCTCCACTGAGACTCAAGGCAAGCTATTAGCTGTTGGCTCCTGTGAAAACGAATCAAAGAAAAGTTAAACACTGCAAGATAAAATGGCCCGGGATAAAAAGTCCCATTCCAAAAGGGAGGAATAAAGGGAGAAAAAGCAATTGGACCAAAGCAAGAGTGAAACGGAGCAAGAAAAATGTTAAATCCTGCAGCTCCTTTAAATTCTGCAGCTCTGTATGCAACACCCGGCACAAGCAATGGCGATGCGTGAGCCCCAAAGGTTTTGCGCCACCCACCCCTGCAGCACTGCCTCTGGCCTAGCCCCTCTGGCTTTTTCCTGGGCTGGTTCAACAGACAGTTCGTTGCCTTCCTCTGTAGATGATCCAGTTTCCCCGCACATTTCCCGCTTCCCTGTCATAACAATTCCCTCAGTGGCAAACTGCCTGTTCTCCACAGCCTTCTTTTCGAATCTGGGAAGAAGCCCCTAAGTCCTCAACAGTCACATTGTGCACATCTATGAAACCAGCATCATGGGGGTGACACCAAGGAAAGACATTGATTTCAAGAGTAATCTGAGCCCTTGTACCATGGCTGCAGAAGCCTCATAGTTCCTGCATGGCTGCTTCCTCGGGGTTTCACTTTCATGAGTCGTCCTGCAGGATGTCCTGAGGTTTCTTCTTAAAAGCAAAGCCTTTTTCGCCTGTGCACCTTTGACTGCATGATGAGTGGTGTCCTGCTGATTCCTGACACACCTTAAGGTATCTTTCCTACCCTCCAGATGCACTGGAATTATTTTGATGCTAATCTTTTTAGCAGCCATGGTCTCCTTTGCAACAACTTTGTAGTGCTTTCTTTCTGGCAAAAATGGAACTTTTCACCTCTTTTTTTTTTCTTTTTTCTGCTTTTCAGAGTAAATCTGGCTAAAAGCCACAACCAGAATTCATATAACAACCTTTTTTTTTTTTCCCTCTCCGTTCCCCCGTGTAACAACCTGAACATTGGGTTGGCACAAAATTGTTTCCAACGGGTTATTTAGTCTTCCACTTGGAATGTCAATTTCAAGCAGTCTCAGGAGAAGGGTCAAATGTCAACTACGCTTTTTGCCAATGCACAGCTTACATGGTTTCTAGACCAAGCCAGTAGAACCTTCATTCTCTTTGGAACCCCCTGAGCTTGGCTTTTCTCATCAGGACTTCTACCCCCATTCTGGTCTTCTCACCTCCACCAGAATCTTCCAGTAAGCAGAGTTTAGACTATTTAAGGTATTTCTACCTGGTGTGTCCAAATCTTTCCAAATTCTTCCTACAAACTGTTTCTAAAGGCTTCTAAACAACATACTAAGGAAAATTCACAGTGATGATGCCACTTCTCTGCTACCAATCTCTTAGTTACTTTTTAATTGCTGGGATACAATAATGGCACCTATATCTGAGGGCAGAAAAAAAAAAATTTCCAGTTCATTGATGGCAATGGCGGGAAGGGTTTGGTGGGGAACAACTCTTCCCAGTATCACAAGAGGAGGGAGGAATGTTTGGAGAGAAACCAGGGCAAGAATATATGCTTCCAGGACATACCTTCATAATGTGCGACAAGCTCAGTGACCCTTTCCTCCTGATTAGGCCCTGCCTCCTAAAAGCACACGGTATCAAAAGGTAATTCATGATTTGCAAATCGATGAGGCTTGTGGAGGACATTCCAGAAAGACTATAAGAGAGAGGGAAGTAAGTTTCAACTAGTTTTAAGTTGGAATTCCCAGAGTAGTAAGGAAAGGCAATGAAACAAAACAAACAATAAAAGTATATAACTCAATATAATTTTATTTATATTAAGAAAGCAATATTAATATATGTGCCAGAACTGAAGGCTGTTTTTCATTGAGGAAATTCATTTTAGAGTCATCAAAACCAAAATATTCTACAAAAATATGGGATGATATATGAAGAAACATTTCAAAATAATACCTATTATAAAAATTTTTAAGTAGTTATTCAAAAAATAAAAAATAATTTTCACCAACTTTCTAGATAGTACTTCATAAGGAATAACTGAAACATGTATTTAACATTCTCAAAACAGATACATGTATATTTTATCTCAAATTACTCTTCCCTCTATCATAGTTATAGAAGAACTCTTACATGGTCTTAAGTTATCAGGAATTTGTGAAAATTATCTTTAAAAAATATTCCTTGTTCATAAAAGAACGAATTTCCTAAAGGAAACTTATCTCTAAAAGAAAATCATTTATTAAATGAGTTCGAACCAGAGTTGTTGAGAGAAGCAACACTCTAAGGTCAATTAATGAGCATCAGTGTGTTTAACTATGTTATTAAGACTAGAGAGAAGAGAATAAAAGCAGAGGTGGGTGGAGTCAAGATGGCATGAGTCCCCATTAGCGGGTCCTCAGGGACTCGGCAAGAAGGCTGACATGTGGGAGAGAAACCATTTAAATGACTTGACTTTGGGAGAGAGGGAAGCTCAGGGAACTGAAAGTGGCCAAGCAGGAGCGTCAAAAGGCTCTTTCCTGTGAATACTACTCCATAAAACAAAAAGAGGCGATTCAATGCCATAAGTGTAGGCATCGTTGTAGAACTTATGACACAAATCATGAAAAATAAGAAACGAAAACAGTGGATCCTAGTCTAAAGAAAATGGGTCACATGCCTGAATAACAATTCTAAAGAGTGATCCCAGAGAAATAAGTGAAATGCAAGCGGATATAGAATTTGCGATAAAATATTTCTAAAATTCCACTATATGAATGATGAATTTAACTTACAGTCAGAAATCATAAAAAATAAGAATCAGAAATTTCAATTGATGAAATTAAAAAAGAAAAAAATTTCAAAACATGGAAGGACCTGATCTCTGACTCCAGGTGCCACAATATTAGTAACAAAAATGCTAACAAAGATCAGAAGAGATATTTCTCAAAAGATGATATATAAAAAGCAGTTATTGTCATTATTCATGAAGTAAATGAAAATGAAAATCCCAATAATCTGTCCTATGTCTCCTTGTAAAATAGGTATCATCATCAAACATAGGAAGTAGAGAATCCTGTGAGGGAGTAAAGAAATAACTTTTATTTTTTATCAGTAATGTTTTTCTCCATATGCGCATATATATATATATATATATATATATATATATATATATATATATATATGTCCTTTTCTCCCCATTGAGCATAAGTATTTTGTGCACAAATATATAGCGTCAACATTACAATCCCTTTGACTCCCCTGTTTGGCCCTCCCACACCCTTCCTGCCCCTCCCCCCAACTCCCACAATCACATCTATTTGTTTCTATAGAATGTCTGCATTCTGGGTTTCTCATGTTAGAGAACCAAGTCATGTAGAAGACAGTGAAATATCCATTAAGAGACCAGTGGATACAAAATTGTGATTTATGTACACAACTGACTACTGCTGTTTCATTAAGACATAAAGATTTGAGGCTTCTATAGATAACTCGAGACCATCAGACCGTCACAATCAGAGAAGTGAATCAGACACATAAAGAAGATCTGCCATTTCTTGTTGGCCAAAATGCAAGTTAGTAGATTGCACAAGGGAATTAGTATGGAAGTTCTCCAATCAATTAAAAGTACATAAAATCCTAAAAACTAAACTACTGTATGATGCAGAAATTGTTCCACTTAATATACCAAAAGAAATGAAACCATTGCATCATAGAACCGTCTACACTTCCATGTTTACTTCAGAATTATCCCAATAGCTAAGATATATAATCAGCAAAGTTGTCTATAAAGAGATAAATAAAGAAAATTTAAAATGTATGCACAAGACATTGTGAAATTCTTTCCTTTGTAGCAAAATGGCTGGAGATGAAATGCTTTTACTACATTCAGTGAAATAAGGCAGACACAGAAAGAAAAACACTGCAAGTTCCCTGTCACCTGAGTGACCACAAAGTAGATCTCACATGAAAGTACAGTGGAATAGGGGTCGCCCAAAACATTAAAATATGTTAATATGCCTCTGTAAGCTAAAATAATATGAAATTGGTGTGTGAACTGATCAGAGTAAAAAGAAAAAATATGCTATTGAGATAGATGCAAATGGATATGAAAATTAATTCATCATTATGGCAGAGATCAAAAATGTAGAGCCACCATATTGACGTTGTTATGTTTTGTTCACTGAGTCAGACATGGCAAGAGAGCACCTCGGTGGTCAAAACACAGATGATTGTCACTGCTTTCGAAAAAATCTAACAGTTGGGGTTTTTGTTTTATACAGGCACATATCTCATATTTCTTTTCAAAGATGATTTGGATGTTTTATTTCTTTTGTATGACTTTTAACAAAATGGAGTTCTAAAATGAAGGGACATACTCATTTTTTTTTTTTTTTACATAGAAGTTTCCAGTCCCAAGTCTTCTTTTTAAATAATACATTTCAAATATCCTGGACAAGCCTGAGAAATATGAATCTCAAATTGAAAAGAAAATTCTTCTCATGCCAGAGCTTCATAAGAAAAAGGTAGGAGCCACTTGGTTATTTCCAAAGAGGTAAGGAAGTTTTCCAGAATAAAAAGAGTAAAAAATAAAGATCCCCTGAAAACCTGGTACTAATAACCTTAAAAATGCACACCATAACACTTCAGTAGGCTCACAGGTGGAAAAGTGGGAAGTGTGTTTACACTAGTTGCCATAAGCCAATTTTATCAGCATCAAGCCATATGGTTTGGGAAACTGGGAGTTTCAGTAGAAATCAGAGTGAAATTTAACAGCACTGTCTGAAAACAGTGTATGCAGGGTTTACAAGCCATTCTAAGACACATCAGGGACTTGTTTTCCTTTATTTCCCTCTTTTAAGAAACAATATAAACTCTCATACGGATATTTAAAAACTGTACACGCAATGTTGTATAACCTTCTGTAAATTACTCTATTGTTATAATAATCTACACAAATTTTTAAGAGGTGTAGGCTGCATAATCAGTGCATTTTCTTTGGTATATAAATGGAGGCTGTTAATGGACTGTATACTTAATTAACAATAATAAATACTTTTTTAGTTTAGTTTAACTTATCTTTTAGATAAACACTTCTGAGGACTTATTCAAAGCCAAACATAAGAAAATTTAATAAAAGTTTATGTGTCAGCTTCCATAGATTTTAATTCTCTTTTGATATCAGTGGAAAACTTAATGAATACCCAAAATTCTGAGTTTTCACCTTAATTTCATGTCTTAATGTATTAAATGCATTATAAAACATCAAAGGCTATGCTACTTAGGATAATAAATGAAGATTTGGAGTTTCAGTTCAGTGCATTTCTTAGGGTTTGGTTTTACTTAGAGTTTTGTCCTACAGCTCAAGTAAATAGATATATCTATATATTAAAGATATTCATTGAAAATTATTCATTTAAAAAACCTTCTAAAATTTTACAATACACTTCCAGTACTGAAAGAAAAACTGCTGTGAATTCATTGATAGTAAAACCAACAAGTAAAGCCAAATTTACACCAAATTGATTAGTTTGGAAACAATCAGTCCTGTAATTAGGATAGGTCATTCAAAGTTTCTTTATAAATAATTTATCAGAAACTACTCTATAAAAACCTCGAGAAATGTCAAGCCAGGTGCAATCTTTTAAAACTATTCCTGTATAAATCAATTAGGGTGCTATATTTTGACATCTAGTGTCAGTATTTACCAAACGTAGACAGACAAGTCCATCCCTGCAGCATGCATTTGCAAATAACTTTACTCATTAATGTTTAATTAAGACAGAGGAAAACTGTCCTTGATATTTTGCTGCAATTAGTGCTCTCTATACCCCAATGACTTCTCATGATGAATTACTTTTCAAATGAAAAGTGAAGTGATTAAAACTGGAGACACTCCATCTCCTATGCACTGCCTACACCACATTTTAAAGAGAAGACCAAACAAGGCTACGCAGAGTGAAAATGGAAGCAAGATTATTTGCGACCATCAGTTTAAACTGTGAAGTGTCTTTCTGATTATGATTCACAAGTGACATAATATGTAATTTCTAATTTATTCTTATTAAATTATAAAGGCACATAATAAATACCAGAGCTTTAAGGGGTTTAATTCAACTTCTTCGAATTATGACATTCTACAAATACCAACTCAACTGTGAAGGTGAAAATCAATTTCCAAATATTATTCTAATTTATTGTACCTATGGTTGAAAATGTATTATTTTTTTAAGGATTTCGTAAAGCATTCCACTCAATGTCTTCATTTTGCCCAACAACCAATTAAAATCACTGAACAACAACAAACAACCTGAAATCTGGTAGAACATTAACAATCTTATACACCTAACTAGTAACAGATTCGAAAGTAGAATGTAGCTACTTCCTCCCAGTCCCTTCCTCCTTCTCTCTTCCCCACAGTTTGTTCATTTCATTATAGAAAACCAAGTAGTATGGAAGTATGTATGAAGATTTTAAGCATTATGTTCAAATATTATTCAGATTATAATATTCATGGAGGAGCATTTTATTATTTGCTTTATATTATGCCTAATATGTACAAATTAAATAACATATTGTTACTAGTACAATTTTTTTTAATGTGGGTGAGGCAAGCTCCTTGAATTTTTCTCCACTTTGTTGATATGCATATATGTGTTACACAATATTTACATCGATCTTGAGTATGTTGTATATATACATATTGCAAGGTAGCTATTTTTACATTCATATTATCATTATATTCATATTTTTGCACCTGACTTCATATAGGTTGCTATTTATCAGTGTTCGTGTTTGTGTTGGTGCTGTTGTGACACTTGCCCTCTCTCAGTTACGGGTGTGGTCTCTGAAGGCTTTTGCGTTTGCAACTCTTGACATAATTGCTCTAGTGCCAAAACATCTAAGGGAATATGGCTGTGAAGCATCTACTCCTTCATACAGGAATTTGAGATAATATGACACAGTCAATTTAATAATCAGACCAGATAATTCTTGGGTATAAAATGTTGACATAGAGGATAACCATTAAATATAACCTGAATAATATTAATTTGAATTTGCAAACAGTTTTTAGAACTAAAAGTCTAATAAACAATGAAGTATTGTCTTGATCAGAACGGCATAAAAAGTTTATAACGCTACTCCATTTAGCGAATTAAGAATAACTAATTTTCATTAAATAACCTGAAGAATATACTGATGTGGATAAAATGAAATCCATGGATCAGGAAAACTCAAAGGTAGCAATATAATGTGGAGGGTAAGGATGCATTGTCGGAAGATAATCAGGTAAGGGCAACTGAGTGGAGTAAAGCCTAGGTTCAAGTAGAGACTGAAACAGTCTCACATTCGGAAGTTGACTGTGGTTATACAATGTTCTTAAGTATGAGCTTATGTGTCATGGTTTTAGAATATTAATGATACTATAACAAAAATTCTAGTTAAATTCTTACAAATATACTACATACTTTTCATAAAAAATTCTTACATCTTTTTCACATGTGATATTTCTTGTTGTCTTTCATTAAAAGAGAAAAATTCACTGTAGGTTTAAACTCCAACATGACAAGAAATGGCCAAGGCAGAATGAATTTTTGGAAAATGAAGAAAATGCACACTGGAGAAAAAGGAACAGACCCTTTGTATTGGCTTCACTATTGGGTGCCACTTATGATAACAACTCAAAGACCTTGAGCTATCAAGCAGGTTTACTGATGGAGAACTCTTATCAGAGCCCCTGCTGTTAGTTCTGACAGATTCCCCACACATGGTTGCACATGGCTACACTTGTACCCACTGATGTGTGTAAGAAGTGTCTAGTGCTGAACCATTGAGAATTCACCTCAGTAATGTTTTAATTGCCACTCTACCTCTAACCAAAGAAGTTAAGCCTGCTCAGAAAAGTTAAAATTTTCACTTTCTTCAATGCAAAAAAGCATGGTTACTTGAAGGCATGCATTTCTGATGATACATTGTTACAAATGAAAATGTTAAACATATCCTTTGAATTATTAAGATCTTTCTCTCCTTCTCACATAAAGAAAATAACCACATATACTCTGCTAAGCAGAGCATTAAATCAAGTATTATGGAAGAATTCCAAGTGTATTTTACCTGAGAAACACAAATACATTTTTAAGAGTGAAGATCAGCGTTGCAAATACAAACCACCAACAGGTAGTGGCCAGAAATTTGAAGTGATGTCTCCACCTCTGGACACAGGATATTGTTATATTGCATATACTACCTGCTTTTAAATTTGGGCTACTGGTATATAAAAGTAACAACTTTTTTGATTGTTGGTATTTTTCATTATTTGATTTATTTCCCTATGTTATATTAGTTAGTATTGATTTGTGATCCACAATAGTTAAACTTTCGAATTTTGTGCACAGATATATATCAATTTGCATTCACTTCCCCTACCCCTCCTGTCCTTCCTCTCAGCTTCTCACATATTAGAAAACAATGCTATACTTAACCTTCACAGTCTGATTCACTACAGTAAGCATAAGAGTATCATATTGTACCCATTTCCCTACAAATGATTCAAATCTCTTTGTCTTTGACAGTAGTAATTCACCATGTGTGTACATATCACGTTTCCTTTATCCATCGGTTCATGGATATTTAAGCATCTTCTGTTGCTTATTATTAGTTGATGTGTATGCATGAGTATCTGTTGTATAGTGATTTTAACATTTTGGAAAGATACTAAATACAATCAAAGTGGATGAAAACATTAGTATTGAAGCAGAAACACTAAAATTCCTGGAGCCCTAAATAGGGAAAACTCTTGAAGATGCAGGTATAACACAGATTTTTCTCAATAGAACACTTCAAGCAAAGCAAATAAGACCAAGAATAAACAAGTGAGATTTTGTAAGTTAAAAAGCTCCTGCACAGCAAAGAAAACAATCAACAGAATGAAGGCAGAACTGACAAAATGGGGAAAAAAATGTTACTGTCAATTTTTTAAACAGGGGGCTAATAATTAGAATATGCAAAGAACTGAAGAAAGACTCCTCAAAATAAAGACCCAATTAAAAAAATAGGTAACTGAAGTGAAAGACACTTCTCAGAAGAAGGAGGACGAATGGCCAATGAACACAAGGGGAAAAAAAAAAAAGGTTCAGCATCCTTAGCCATTAGAGAGATGTAAATCAAAACAACGATCAGATGCCATCTGCTCCAGGAGAATAGCTCATATCACAGAGTCAAAAAGCAATAGACGTTAGTGAGGTTGTGAGGGGAAGGGAATCTTTCCCATTGCTGATGAGACTGTAATCCAATACAATGATTACGGAAAGCGGTGTGGAGATTCTTCAAAAAATTTAAAGTAAACTTTCTGTTTGATCCAGCGACCCCTCTTCAGGATATATCTTTTCATTATTTGATTAAAGAAAGAAGAGTATGATTAAAAATAAAACACAAAAATATTGAATTTTACATTTTAAAAATCTGATCTGAGCTCTTCTACTTACTAGTTAATATTTTATAGTTTTTGACTATTAGAATAATGACATCTACCTATCAGATATTTTGTAGAGATGAATTAAAATAATTTTTAAATTCCAAGGCTAAATAACTGGCATTCTAGTGTACACACTAACAGAAGAGTATTAGACATAAATGTGCATTATGCTTAAACTATAAAATGCAAAATTTGTAATTTGTCCATGTATAAGTTTTACATAATTGCAGGATTATGTGCAAGTACAAATATATTATTCTATAACTATTTCGAAATTTTACTAGAATTCACACGAAGTAAAATGCTGCTTATTAATCCTGAAATACTGCTGTGTGCATATATATACGATTTTGTGTGTGTTTATGTGTATATATGTATATACAGA
Source organism: Ctenodactylus gundi (assembly GCA_004027205.1). Lineage (NCBI taxonomy): Eukaryota > Metazoa > Chordata > Mammalia > Rodentia > Ctenodactylidae > Ctenodactylus > Ctenodactylus gundi. The sequence continues at coordinate 15,216 of PVKB01004798.1, forward strand.
TTCACAAAATGAGAAAATTGTCTTCAATTTAAAGATTATGAGTTTTGTTAATATATTCCACGATATTCATATTTCTTAAAATTAAATGCATGGTCATAATTAACTTATCAAAAGAGAGTAAAATATGTTATTAAGATAATTTTGAAACCATCTGTATAATTGGTTTTAACCTGCATTATCTATGAATTCTCTTGGCAAAATGACCATTTAAACAGAGCTTTGCAACTGATATTTTATTTTATATATTACATTATTTAAAACTATAACAACATTAAATGATATATGATAATACTGAGATTCAGAAAAATGTAGCGTTCTTGTTCTTAAAATGGAAAATGAGGATAAGTTCAAGACTCTAGCAAGCCTGTAATTCCAGCACTCAGGGAGACTGAGGCAGGCTGATTGCAAGTAAGAGCCCAGCCCGGGAAATTTATCATCTTAGCAAAATCCTGTCTCAAAATTATTACTGAAAAAAAGATTTGGTGATACAGATCAATAGAAGGGCCCTGTGTTCAACCTCCAGTACTAAACACACACACACATACTAGTACCATGATCCCACATGATTTCATTCTAATTTTGCCTCTTATTGTGCATAAAAGTATTTATGAATAATCTATGAACTGGGAAAGTCCATTACAGACAAGATTTTTCTTTTCATGCAAAAATCTTTAGCTTTTAATTTCTTTTTCTTGAATGTGTATCTCATAGAAAATATGAGGTGTGATCAGAAGATGCAGTGCATATTTAAATATTTTTCTAAATATTTACAGTAAAAGAGGTGTCGGGATTAATTCCTTTACAAGCAAACTCAAACAAACAAAGCAACAAACAAACAAAAAAAACAACAAACAAAACGAAACAAAACCCTCCCTTCACTTCAAACACACTTGCGCCATTTGTCTTGCTACTTTTTAAAACAGTTCTGGAAGTCTTGTTCATGGGGTTTATTTTGTGGCTACTTCAAAGTCTAGAACTAATTTGAAATGTTTATGACAATTCCCCTCAAATAAAAAAGTTATGATGTGTCTTCATCTATCTTTTTCATTTGAATTGGTACCATACAATTAAGTTAAAATGACTATATAAAGCTAATTGATTCAGGACGCCAAACTAGCCACAACAGCACAACTAGTTAATCTCGAAAGTCGACTTCCAGAACTGCTTCAGAAAGTGGCAAGAATGGCATTAAAAGCAAGGGAGAGTGTGTCAAAAATGTTAAACATTCAGCACATGTTTAGATCTCTCCTCTGTAGAAACACCAACCAAGTTCAAAGGCAAAATTTCCTTGTATCTAGAAGATACATTTGGAAACTGGTATCCTAAAAATCCTCAACATTAATCTCACCTTTCTTTAACAGCAACACTTAGGCTCCAACTTTATAGTTTCACTGCTTTTTGGACAGTGGCCTTCCTTGTTCCTCTGTAATAGGGCCACTATTTATTGCACGTTAACAGATAGTCATGGCCCCTTCCTCCTTCCCTGGACCAAGCTGCAAGAGAACACCAGCGGCTTTTAATCTACAGTTACAAGAACCTGAACTTGCCGCTTTCCATGGAAGGATCATGCTTCAAATCACACTTGGTATTTCTAACCACAACGTTTCAATACACACTTTTCATCAGAAGCAATGAAAGCATCTCATCTTACCTTAGTTTGCAGCTAATGGGGAAGACCAATATTTTCTAGAAGTGGTCACCTAAAGTGAGTTCTTAATGTGCAATATGGTCATACTGCATTGCTAGAGTGTAAAAACCCATCTAGGTATAATGTAAATACAAAAAAAAAAAAAAAAAAAAAAAAAAAAAAAAAAAAAAAAAAAAAAAAAAAAAAAAAAAAAAAAAAAAAAAAAAAAAAAAAAAAAAGAAGAAGAACAAGTTCAAAAAGTATTTTGTTATAAATGTTTGGGAATATTTTTAGAAAGTGTTGGGCATTTCTAAAAGTACAACTACAGCTCCACTGGAAGAAATGGGGGCGACTCTACATGGAGAGCATCATCTTGACACAAATGTCAATAATGTAATTACTCACTGAGCACCCCTATCTCCACTAACTTCAGAGAATTACTTTGTGGCAAGCTGAATTTGGTGTGAAGTAATAAATATCTATTTAAAACCAATACAAAAAATTACAAAATTGTAATATTTTCCCTTACAGCAAGGCTGATGACATTTAACTTTATAGTTAATGTTGTTTCTGTTTTCATGTTGGCCATTAGAAAATTTTGAGTAAAAGGGATGTAGCAATTTTAATGCATTGAATATTTTAGTAAGTCTTATTTTGGCTTTAAATTTGTCATATTTCTTTTTGAAACCTACCTTTATCATGTTATGCGGCATCTTATACATCTCCATAATAATATTGTTTTCTAAATAGGGCAGACTATGTACTAATAAATGATACATTTAATAGCAGATACAGCCTTGCATAATCTGCTCTCAACTTCTCTGTGTAAAAGTGCCTCTCATGGTTCCTTTCCTCAATTTTTTTCTATCTCGATGTTGAAATCCCCCCCCTCATTTTATTGATATGTATTAGCGCAAAATTTAAGATTTACAATGAAGTTGAGCATTTTGTGCACATAGGTATCTTGTCAAGGTGACAAGGACTTTCCCACTCTCCTTTTGTCTCTCCCTCTACCACCCCTCCCTCCCTCCCCACCCTACCCCCCTGGTTCACTTTGTTTTTCATTCTAAGTTCCATGAGATATGGACTCTCATGTCAGAGAGACCATTTGATATTTCACCTTCTGCTTCTGACTCGCTTCACTAAGCATGATATTCTCAAGTTTCTTCCATTTGCTTGCAAAAGCCTCCACACTGTTGGACATTACAGATGCATAGTATTCCATTGTGTATAAATATCACAGTTGGTGTATCCACTGGTCTGTTGATGGGTATTTTGGTGACTTCCATATTTTGCCTATGTTAGTTGTGCTGCTATGAACATGGGTATACATGTACTGCATTTCTTATGGGTCTCAGAACATAAAATTTGATAGGGCTGAGCCCTGTCCTATGAAGATACGTTTCTCCAAAATTTTCCATGACTTATGAAATGCATGCAAACCTGAAGCGAAAAATATTGTCCATGAAAATGAGCAATGCATTCATTTATTCTGCCATTTAGCATATTAAAATCAAGAATGTATAAGCTAATATATTCTTGGTAACAAAAATATAAATTTTATCTGTAAAAGAAAAATATTTTAAAGCATAGCAATACATTAGAAGACAAACTAAGAAATGACTAGATGTGTGTTTTCTCCACCACACTGCATTTTTTACTAGAATACACTTTTAATAAGTCCATATTTGTAGAGAGGTTTTAATGAACTTAACAGATTAAATTAATTTCAAAACCAGTTTAAAACTTTCAGTTCCTCAGGAACACTACTTTACCAATTAGCGGAAGTTAGGCGGTCCTGGAATCATTTCTAGGCAGACAGTTGTAGTAGGAACAGAATGGTTAAATTGGCTCAACTAAAATAGGATTTGCATAGCCAATTTAAATAACAGTAACCTTTTTGGGGTGACTAAAGGGAAAAGCAACGCGGGGTAGGTCTACCTCCCAAATTGTTCAGGTTTTAGCACATGTTAGCACACGCGACTGATGTGCTTAGTCTCCTGGGGCTCTCCTGGTGAAGGCTTCTAATCCAAGTCACCTTTGTTCTTACTTTCAAGTAGAAGAAACCAGAACCTAAGCGCTCTGTTGAGGGGAAGGCATTTCCTGTCTGAGTTCCGACTTGTTTATGTGGTTTGTTTGCTTTATTTATTTATTTATGGCCAGGATCACAAGTAGAAGGTATTGGCCCTTTGAAGAATGAATGCTGCTGTCATCCTCCACTTCCTATGAGATGTCGCAGCTGTGACAAGGAAGGGTTTATAATGGCACAGTTCGGTGCCTTCATAATTTATTCTCTCTGATTTTATGCTCTTTTAGTCTCCTGCTCAACCATCCACTAACAAGCAGTGATATTAGCCAATAAATCAAAGACGTCTGCTTGTCACCACCAGATGCTTGGCCACATCGCTGCCGATTATGAGACGTACAAAAGGACAATTTCATGTAGGGAGCTCAGCAGAGGTGCTCCACTGATATTCTGTTTGATAGGAAACCAGCGTGAGGTGAATGCAGTAAAATTCAATAACTTTTATGCCTTGTAGCAATGAAGACCTAAGTTGAAATAAAACTGGGAAGTAAATTAGGACCTCTCCTTTACGACTACTCCTTTTATGATCCTAAATCTCTTCCTTTATCACTTTGATACAAGTTACAGAAATAAGAAATATTTTATGCACTCAGTTTATTTTGCTGGGTTCAAGAATTTATCTTTCTTTTCTGAAAACACCAAGTAAGGCATTCACATTAATCTATTAAATGTATCAATTAAATCATGCATTATTTCTTCAGAAATATATCAAATATAATAGTGTTTTCAGTAGTAAAGCACAAGACAAATATCATCCTTTTTAAATAATAAAGGCTACTGTCAACTAAATAAAACCATCAATCAGGTGTTAATTTCTTATACTTTTGTCTCATTATTCTCAATACTTATCTTGGCTAATGCAGATATATTTTTTCCACGGTACAAATGAGAAAAATACCAGCAGACTGAATTCATACACTGCAGTTATGTACCATGGATTGTGAAATGCTTCTCTCTATGACATTGAATTTTTGTTTACAAAAGATAAAAAGTAACATATTCTCACTTTCAATGAAAGATGAAGAAAGGGGCAATTTCACTGTTTTTAACAAAGGAATTTCTAGATTTTTTCCACCCAGAAGGTAAACCCATTTACGTATCAAATATATAACTAGATTGTGGACTTAACATCGTTACTCTACTAACAATTTAGCACAAAACAATAAAACAGAGTTTAATCTATAAAACAAGTTTTAGTGTAAGGCACAAAAAGCTATACAGAATTTAGTTTTAATTAGTAGTGCTACTGTCTTCTGACAATATAAGCTGTCTTGACTTTTCTAAGATGTCATTTGAGTATGAATGTAGGGATACCTCAACATGCTATAGAGAAAACAAGAAAATACTCTAGAGTACCCTGATTACAGTTATCCACTCTCAGGCACTCAAGATTCACACTTTCTATTTCATTTCCCTGAATTTATTCATCTATTATCCTCATGATCCAGATGTTTTTCAGTTACTATTTTCAAATGTGAAATCATTTAGCCCTCTTTCTTATGAGAGTTTAACTTTTCAAACTATATAAATAACTTTTAGGCCAAAATGCTTATTGCATATATTCAGAAAATAAACATGTAATGTCACAATTCCATTCATCTTAGATAGCGAAGTTTTATTACTGCTTCTGTTGTTTTCCTGGTTTTGTGGTTTTGCTATTAATAATATGACTTTCACATTGATATTTCATGATGTTTTATTTCTCTCCAGCACAGCGGTAAATCAAAAGCATTGTCTATTTAAAGACACTAGACAGAGTAGATAATTCAAACGGAAGTATGGGCTTCAGGTCTTCTTTTATTTCTCTTAGCTGTGGAATTATTAATTAATATTAAGCATTTAAGTACCACTTTACATTCTGCAAAGTTTTAAGAGCCAGCCTGTTACGTTTCTCATTTCTATGGAGCATAGAATAAATTTTATAGCTATGGAAAGCGCAATGCATCAAGAAAGCGTACCGAGCCAGATTGAGCAACACATTAGAAAGGTGATAAATTACAACGCGGATACTTTGGCCTTTGCACGATTCCTGCTGTCACCCGAAGTGCAGTAGTGTGTATTACCCTCCAGTAAAAACATAAGGCACGATTTTAAATGTAAACAATTACAGAGACAAAAACATAAATGGAAGCTGATTAAGGATTTGTGCAGCGCCTACCTTTAATTGGATATTATTAACACTAAGTTTACCCAATCATTTATCCAACCACGGCAACAGATGGTGTTGAGTGGATTTTATTGACTTACTCAAAAAATCAATGAAAATCAATAAATGAAGAACTATTTTTGCTACATATTGAGAACTTCGTAAAGTCAGAAGAATTTGAAAGCAATTCAGAGCATGACTGACAAAATCAGTTCACGCTACTGTTTTCAGCCCTCCACTATTCCACTTCTTGCCTCGGCTTTGTGTTTTATTTGCAAATTCAGACTGGGTTGGGCAGAAAATGTTGGACACCTGCTAACAATTACCTTGACAGTGAACACAGAAATGAAATTTAAGATAAATTTGAGATCTCTCCCGTAAATTATAATGATTAAGATTACTGATTCGCTCTGTATCTTTTGTGGGGAATTGTTATTTTACATTTAATCCCCAGGCAGATACAAGAAACCAATGCTGAGAGTATCAGCTCACACAATGTCTGAAGAGTTGTGATTTTTCACATTGGCACGAAGGAGCAATGGGCTGTACTACTTGTGGGTGGGGTTTGACCCCACAAATTTGCATATTTCAAGCAGAATCTTACACAGAGTTCCTTTACAATCTGAGACAGAACTGAGTTGCAAATATCTCTTACAAGTGATCAAAATCATTTCTTTGTGTATTTCCCATGTCTCCTATGATGCCACCAATGTCCCATCGTTGGAATGTTTTCAGCCATTATTCTATGCATTCATAGTTTAACTCAAATCATGTTTTGCCAGTGTGTTATTTTGCTCATAGCTCAGCACACAAGTGTTTATTTTTCTTTAATCTTGATTCTGGAGTTTCATATTTTGACAATTTGAGAAAAAGTCTCATCTTCTCTCTACCTACAAATTATTCCTTCCAAATTGCTCCTTACTGTTTGTATAATGCCTCTGTCATCTATCATATGCCCTGTGTAGCATTCTGATTAGAGGAGGGATCTAAACCACATTTTTGAAGCTCTCTCTACTTCTAGGCATTATAAAGTGAGATCAGTTCACAGCCTGTACTTCAGATGCAGACGTGGACTTTCAAGGAGCTAATACAAAACGGTACTAAACTTAAAGTGCTAAGCCAGGACCGGGAGTGTAAAAACACACTGCTGGATAAATCTGACTTGGGATTATTATGTTGACTGTGACTATGTTTTTTCTAGAGCATGTTATTATTTTAGAATGTACTAAAAGGAATAATTATTTACCTGTTAATGTGAATTAGAAAGCATGATCAAGGAAATATTGAAAAATACATTCAATTCTATTTCACTCTTGATTTTTGTCAGCATGAGTGTCTCTGATATTATGTATCTGGCAAATCAATTATATGAAGTACAGAGTAAACAAATATCTATGTTCATGTCAGTGCTACAGAACAACATAGCAGCATGAAGTATCATTTAGAATGCTACAATGATTTACACGCAATGCACCAACAAATTTGTGAAAGTGGTTTAAATCACACAAAATTTATAGTACACCAGAAAAAAATATGATAAATGTAACTGACATGTGTGATTGGCATCAAATATTTAAATTATAAAAGTGGAACTCATTTGATAGAGAAAAATTTAAGTTATCAGGAGAGAAACCTTTACTGAAAGGATCTGAACTATGCCATAAGTCATTTAAATTGGAAAAATTCAAGTTTAGTTCTCAAATTCTATTAACTGGAAAATGAAAATGCTACAATTTCTCTGGGGCAATTATTTGCACATTGTTTTAGTATCTGTCTATTCCACTAGAGAGTAAGATCTTTTAGACTCAGTATGAACCGTTTTTCTTATTCATCATTTTATTCATTTAGTACCCAACTAATTCTATCATATGTCAGCAATGTATCTCTATCATCTACATGAATGGTTAATAATAATATATGTGTGAATGAGAGCTACCCAACCTCATTTTTAACCTTAGAAGTGAGAAGTCTAGAGTAACTAACCTCTCAATTCCCTCATTTTTCAGTATTAGAACACAACAACTTTAAATATACCAACAATGAGGCATACTTCAGAAAAACATAAATTTTGTCTGCTCTCATGTATCTTTGCCTGACACAGATTTTTATATTCATAAGGAGATGTATGAGCTGGTGTATTCTACTGAGAAGAGGTAGAACTCAGGTTAATGCTTGAATTAGTACAGTTTCCAACTGTAGAGCAAAGGGTGTTGTATAATCATCACTGTTGCCACTACAATAATTGGTAATACACTGTTCATTGCTGAAAAACAGATCCTTTTCGATTGGTTCATGTGAGCTCACTAATCCTCAAAGCAGCCTCCACTGTTAAAGTAGCAAATTTAATTTATGAGTACAGGATGAGAGATAACCTGCCCGAGAATTTGAACAGGTGTTGACAGAACTCACAAGAATATATTGAAAATGCATCAGAATATACTCATTCTAAATCACAGCTTTTAGACAGATCATACCTATTCTATTTAGTGGTCACTAGTGGTGATTGAGAATAATATCACAATAATAAGGGCTTGTTTTATGTTTGTGGGACAAGTATTGCTGATTCTCTGTAATTAAATATCAGTAGCATCACTCTAGAATACAAACTCAGAGAAGACTTGCAATGCATTTGTAAACTTGCCTTGTGTGCTGACCTGTCGAAGAAATTTTTTTCTTAAAATTGTGCAAAAATGCTAATAGTAGGTTGAAATGAGAACAAATTCTTTATTTGATTGAACCACCACATAGAAGGATCTCATTTTGTAAATAAACTCAACTACTTCTTAATGAGTTACAAATACTTCTGTTCATAGTGAATTAAATCTACATTTCTTCACAGAACTTACAGGTCTTGTATTATGGACATACATTTTATCTAAAGTGCGATGTTATTCTCCTGACTCCCTTGTCTTCCCAGTTTTACCTGAGCTTTTCAAACATGCCCAAGAGGGTAAGCTTCACTCTTTATAACCAAATTCTTCTCATTTGTTTTTTTTCTGTAAAGATTTATTCTGGAAAACCTAATCTGTACTTGAGTGTGCTTAAAAATAAAAACAGACTCTGAAAACTACTTACTTAGTAGCCGTCTGCTGCAGTGTAAATTCACAAGCTCCTGTTTTAGAATAAAAACTTGAGTGATGTGTCTAATATGTTAGTTCTATGATTTCCTATTGTAGGATTTTCTGTCTTAGAAGATTTGATAATTTCTCTATGCTTTATAATTAAAAAAAAACTGCCCAATAATCTAAAAAGATATCTGCATTATTATGAATGAACTCTGTGGCATGAAATTATTTGTTGACTAAGAGTATTTACTTCAAAGTACAAAATAAATAACAAATAGCTTATACTGATATAACTAATTTTTTGGAAAGAAAGAATATGATTCCACCTAATGGATAGAGATATCTTTTTTTTGAAAAAAAAAATGGAGCATACATCCCCACTTCTTAAGTGTCGAACATTCATAGGGACTTCTTTTCAAAGTGTATAATATAAAAAGGAACATAAGGGTAATTTTATAGTAGAGAAAGCTGACCAGGTTTTCAAAGTGGCCAAGGATAATACAGAGGCATAAATCACAGAAGTAATATGTACCTTTGATGCCAAGTAATGAAAATAGCACTGTTCTTGTCAAAAAATTTTAACTCCAGTCTAATCAAGAAAGATATCTGATAAACCTCAACAAATGGATGTTCTATAAATAACAGATTTTTACTCCTTAAAATCAAAACAAACAAAACAGGTCTGCAAAATTGTCACAACTAAGAAAAATTTAAAGAAACAATAAACGATCTTGGATGGAGCCTTTAAAGGGAAAAAAGGTAGTAGATTAAAAACTAAGCAAATCTGAATTAATTATGGATTTCAGGTAATAATATATTAATAGCGGTTCATTAATTGTAACAAATGTACAACATTAAAATAAAATGTTAATAATAGGAGAAACCAGTTGAAAATTATATGAGAACTCTTCCTACTATTGTCATAAATTTTCTATTAAGTCTAAAACTGTTCTTTAAAAAGGTGATTTAAAGAAAGAGGTCAATAACATGAATTTAAAACTTAGGAAATATATTTCCTTGAGGGCATAAAGTGAATGGGGATTTAATGCAGCAAAATTTGAGTTCTTGCCCTAGTCCTGGCAAGAAGTATGAGTTCCAAGGCCTATAAATATTAGAAATGTACAATGTTAATTGAAGTCCAGTGCTACTATTGATGGGCTCAGAGAAGAATTACACACTGAAACTACAATAGGAAGGAATGCCCTTCAAGAAAAGGTTACATTAATTAATTTTAATCTGTAAACATTCAAATAGAAGTTCATAGTTTCAGTACATGTGAAGGTGTATGTTCGTGTACATGCTACTGGAAAGCAAGGAGGTCCTGAGATGGGCCTCCAGAACAGCTGGAAATAACTGTGATTCCATCCTACTCTAAGTAGAGGACGCCATGATTCAACGTAGCGTGTCTACTACCTCAGCACAACTGGATCCTGATGTTGTTAATGAGGAGAAAATTTAAATCGCCCACTTGATTTCCCTGGCATTGTGCCATGTTCCCCAGCCTACGTTCTGTTTGTATTCAGATTTCCACATAAAGAGGAGAAGAAGTAGAATATGTAATTCTGCTGTACTAAAATTTTCTGCTACAGATTATTGATGAGGTGTCTGATATTTAGGCATTTATTCTAAGATTAGTTACTCAGCATCATCCTTGGGTGTTGCAGGATGTTCAAAATTATATTGAACTACTTTCTGCCTAAACTTTTCTTTGAACTTCAACTTTAGCCTTAAATTATTTAAGTTAAGAGACATTTCTTAACTCAGCTGATTAATTTTATTCATGAAGCAGATTCATCAGTATATTGTCATTAACTTCATTAACAAGAGTGAGTATATTATCGGTATACCAACATTCTAATTTCATTGTTGCTTCATTTATAAAAGTCATATTATGTGGAGAAAATTCTAGGTTACTTAAAGATGCAGAACAAAAATTCATGATTTACAAACCTAGATTTAGGGACTGGAGAAATGACTCCGAGATTAAAGCGCTTGCCTAACAAGTGCTAAGTACCTGAGTTCACTTCCGAGCACCACATAAACCAGGAATGCTGGTGGACACCTGTAATCCCTATACTCAGGAAGCTGAGACAGGAGAATTGTCGTAAGTCCAAGGCTAGCCTGAGCCCCATAGTGAGTTCAGGACACCAGCCTAAGCTACAGAGGGAGACCCTGTCTCAAAAAAAAAAGAAAGAAAGAAAGAAAGAAAGAAAGAAAGAAAGAAAGACAGATAGAAAGAAAGAAAATCCAGATGCAAAGACACTCCAAGGATAAACTGCCAAGCTCTTTATTCTGCATATTTTTTCCTAGACTTGTTCATGGTAGGCTAAATCTTGGTCTAGTGTTTTGAGTTTAAGTATGGAGAAATATTTACAGTATAAAATGATATTTAACTACATGATGTCTTTCTCTGAGCGAAATGTTTATTTCAAAAACAAATTTCTATTTGAATATCAATATAATACAAATTGTGTGGTGTGTGTGTGTGTGTGTGTGTGTGTGTGTGTGGATTTAAACTACCATGTATCAGTTTATCAGTAGAACAATTTCAGTAGTGATACAAAAAAGGACAGTGTTGGTAAAACACATTCAGAAAGTCTCTCTAATGTATTGAATAATAAATAATAGCATATTACTTTGGAGGGAGATGTATATAAAGTATAACCCAGCTTACCTGTTGGACAAATTTTCTTATTAATTGAAGCTGTACTTATTCCCAATAATAGGCAGTGAACAGTGCAATTGTGTTTTATCATTAGGTTAGGTTAGTTGCCATAATATTTATGCTTTTTACTTCCTTTTTTATGATTAGTATAATTATACTGATTATGTTGCTATGTTACAAACACAAAGTTAGGCTCACTGATTAGATGTTTCGAATTAGTACTCAAAATAATACAGTAGAAAGCCATTGTAGGTAGAGAATATATTCCAAGACCCTGAATGGATTAATGAAATCATAGATAGTACAGGGTCCTAAATATACTTTTATTCTTATACATATGTGACTAAGATACAAGTTATATATAAGGTACAGTAAAAGATTAGTAACAATAACGAACAGAACAACTATAATATGTACTTATAACAATTATATGAATGTGACTTCTCTAAATATCTTTTCATACTACATTCATCTTTTCTCTCCGTGTGATAATAGAGAAGGATATAGTGGCAACCAGAGGAGAGAAAGTAAGTGAATGGCACAGACCACTGGGCGCAGTGCTAGCCTACAGTGTTATCCAGACACAAGCAACGCCATACCGTGATACATGATCTTATGACCAAGATGAGAACGGTGGGACTCAAAGCAGGTAGTATACACAACAAGGATGCACTGGACAAAAAAGGTTGAGATGTGTCCCAGTAAAGCCAGAGATAGAGGGTGAGAAACTTTATGATGCTAATTATTCAGAAAAGCATTCACTTTAAAGCTAAAAAATTGTTTATTTCTAATAATTTCCATTTTATATCTTGGAATCAACATTGGACCACATAGGACTGAAATTTTGGAAAGTGAAATTGTAAGTATAAAGGTCAATTATTAAGCAATAATCTATACAAAATATGAATAAATTGAACTATCAAAAATAAAACATGCATTTCACATGAAAATCCAAAAGTTTTCAGTATAAATAAAAATTATGCAAAGCTATAATGATTAACTATAGTTTTCCTGATGCAGAACATGACACTTTGACTATTACTGCAGAGACAGTGGTCACCAAGAGTTCTGTTTCCTTACGTCTATATAAAATCCATACAGAAGAGAAATGCAATAGAAGGTATATTGTTCCGGAGGCCTATCCCATCAGCCTAAGCAGTAGGTAACTTCTGAAACTACTGAATCATTTTTATTTATCAAGTTACTTTTATTTGGGTCTACTTGTTCTGGTTTGGATCTGGAATGTCTCCCAAAGCCTCATGTTCCTATGGATACTCTGTATGGGGCAAAGTGGGGCCTGTCTAAAAGGGGAGAATGCTTGGCGTCTGACCTGGAGGGGTGTGTGCTGATTCTGCCCTTTCTCCCAGTTGTGTCTCTGTTCTACCATGCAATGAGGATATGAGGATATCTACTTCTAAAGCTCCAGCTTTGGCTCTGGCCCTGGACCAGACCCCAACACTGCCATGTGAAATTACCTTTTTCCAGCTGCCCAATGACTGGACTGAGATCTTCTGAAACTAGGTAAAATAAATCCTTCCTCTCTAAGTTGTGGATATTGGGCTTTGAGTCACAGTGACACAAAAGTAACTAAGACAGAAATTGATCGCAGAGAAGCCAGGATGTTGCTGTGATTTTATCTGACCACATGATTTGGAAGACTTTTTGGAACTGGTTTGCAGGAGTTTGGAGAGGTTTGTGGATGCCAGCTGGAGAAGCCTTGGAGTACCTGAGCCAAGTTTGGTGGCAGGTTGTGTCCTGAAATCAGAAGGTCAGAACATTGATTGGAAAGGCCGGGTTCAAGAAGTTTCAAGTGGAGAGGAAAGCCATATTGGCAAGTGGTCTAAAAATCACATGCAAGTTATGCTCTGGCAAAGTTTTGCCAATATTTTGTCCTTATCCAGAGAGTGTGCCTGAAATTGTATTAAGGATGCTGGACTACTTAGTCCAGGGAAGGAAACCTCAAGGCAACCAGGATTTGCAGCCTGTCACTTAGCTGCCGTTTGAAGATTTTAGTTAAGTCTATGAAGAAGGACAGAAAAAAAATGGCAGAGGAAAAATGATATCAAAGGTTTATAGTGTCAGGCCTGCAGTGGTGGGGCCAAAGAACGCAGGGAAGTTACAGACATTAGCACTAAAAAGAAACCAAATAACTTACATTGAGGACTATAAGAAAAATGCCTTCAGGGCATCTTAAAAGTCAACAAGACCCCACTCTTTACTAACTCAAGGTTGAAGAGCAAAAGGCTTTGCTCTGAGTAGTGTACTCAATGGCCGAAGGAAAAAAAAAATGTCTTTTAGAGGTCAGCTGCTCAGAGATCAATCATTTAAGAACTCAGAGACCTCAGCAGTGTTTGTCCAAGGGGGCAGGCTGTTGCTCAAGTGAGTGGCAGGCCTTAGCAATGCCCATGCTGTCCTGACTTTACAGACTTGCAAAGTACAAGAAATCTGAGTTCATGTAGGCTTCCACTCTGATTTCAGAGAAAGACTTTGGGGGTCAGGCAGTGTCATCCTAGGAGAACAATGTGTGAAGTTATAAAGAAGGGGCCTAAGGTGCAGTTGAGAACCCAGAAATTTGGAGAAGCCAGGTGCATGGGTCATCCACTGAGGAAAGCTGCAGGCTGAAGAGCAGATTCACCCCAAAACGGAGCAGATGGAGGCTGCAGCCAGCAGTCACACTGTGGCAGTGGCAAGCCCTTTCCAGTTTCCTTCAGGTGCTGGACATGGAACTACAGGATTTAACCCTTGTTTTACCCTTGCCCTGTTGGGTTTAGGAACTGTTTTGGTCCAACCGTCTTGTATCCTACTCACCTCTTTTGGAATGGGAATGTGGACCCTGCGCCGTTGCATGTCAGAAATGCTTATCCGTTTGGTTTTCACAGGAGCTCACAGCTGAGAATTTGCCTTGCATCTCAGAGGAGACCTTGGATTTGGACTTTTCTCAACAATATTGAAATAGTCAAGAATTTGGCAACTTAAAGAAGGACTAAATTTGCTTAAGGGAGTAGACATGAGACTTTCGGGAAGCAGGGGTGGAATGTCACTGTTTGGATGTGGAGTGTTCCCCCAAACCGTATGAGTACTTATGGACACTGCATAGTGTTGGGAGGTTGGGCCCGAACAGAACGAGCAGATACTTGAGACTGTGTGCTGGTTTTGTCCTTTCTCCCAGATTAGTTTCTGTTCTGCCATGCTTTGAAGATCTCTGTCTCTGAAACTCTGGCTCTGGCCCCAGGACCAACTCCAACCCTGCCATGTGATTTCATCATTTTTCAGCTATCCATCTGTGAATGGACTGTGACTTTCTGAAACCGTAAGCTAAAATAAATATTTCCTCCCTAAAGTTGTGGATGTTTGGTATTGATTTAGTCACAGTCATGATAATGTAATTCAGATACTATTCTGACAAAGACATAACATATATTTCTTTTTAAAAAATCCGTTTCTATCTGAATTATATTATACTTACAGAGAAGCCTTCTTACAAAGCTGTACTGTCCCAAGGTGGATCTTTTAATTTGGTTTGACGTTAGGATCACTACTGCATAACAACTACCACAACAAAAAATCATACTTTTATCATATAATGACTATTGTACAGACCATCTGTGGAGAAGCAATTCGGCTTCAAGTTTAAACAATACAAAGTTGAAAGATTAAGAAATGTTGTGCAGATTAAAGAAAGCCAAAATGAATATTGAAAGGTAATTCCATTGCAATTGAGTATTGTTAGCAGACTTTCAATTTCTACAATACTCAGTTGTTGGCCTCAGAAAGCTACAAACCAAGCAAGAGTAGGATGAGATGATTCTGATCTTACAATGGCCACATAACCAGAATACACAATATGCATAACATTTCCTCGGTAATAAGAAAAGAAATTCGGGGTGCAGTGACTTTTAAACAATGGCTAAATAAGGTTATGATAAAATAAATCAGAAAAGTGAGATGGTCTAATGGCTTTTTAATGAGCATAATGTTTTCCATTTTAATGAGCCCTCTTACATCACCTTTAATCATTTCATGAGAATGAGAAGTGATTGAGAAATGGTATGCCTTAATTCAATTTTCTGTTCAGTCTTCCCACAAGCCATTATGGCACAATGGCTAATGGAAGTCAACTTCGATAAGCGGTATCTTATATAAAAGACAAGTCTTGGTTAAATTTAGTTAGGTTTTTGACACGTTAACTGGTACTACATTTGTAATTCCTCATTTTGTTAAGAACACACCAAATGCTCAGGAGTATTTTAACACTTTAGCAGAAGCAAAAATTAATTATGATAATTGAAATGGATTATAATTTTCTGTAATTAATTCTACAAAACTATGTTAAAAACTACACAAGTCTTTTTATTACTGGCATATTATGAAAAAAATAAGCAAAATCAACAAATTTTAAAGTGTATACTTTTGATATAATCTATTCTTAAAATCATAATAAACTTTTGCATCATATTACATATAAGGACACAAGTTCATACTACCTAGAAAAATATATATATATATATACATATATATATATATATATATATATATATATAATACACACACACATATATATATGCATATATATATATGTGTGTGTGTGTATTATATATATATATATATGTGTGTGTGTATATATATACATGTGTGTGTGTGTGTGTGTGTGTATATATATATATATATATATATATATATATATATATATAGTACTGGAGATTGAACAAGAGGGCTTTTGCTCTGAGCTACATCCATGAACCCTTTATTATTATTTATTTTGAGACAGAATTTCACTAAGTCACTAAGTTATCCAAGATGAGCTTAAAATTGTGACACTCCTCCCTTGCCTTTCCAGTGTGCTAGAATTAGAGACCTCACCACCAGGCTTGGGTTGGATCAATATACAAAAACAGATGTTTCAAATCTTGAAATACATAAAATATCAGAGGCAAGAAAATCATGCTAAACAATACATGTAATAAAATTCAGGCCAAATTTTAATGTATAAATTAGAGTTGTTTACAACGAACAGAGAAAACAAATCTAATTTAGGGTAAATACTGTTTACTTAAAAATATATAACCAACACTCTATGTCTCACTACATTTCCAGGAAAAGTCAAGACTCATCTGTCAGTAGTGACAAAGAACTATATTTTAAAAGAAAAAACGAAGTTTGAATTTAGGACCACAAAAAACACAACCGAAGAGATGGATGCTTTCCTTGATTTGAATATTACCTATGAATTTTGAAACATCCCATAGTATGCTATGCATAAGTATATTTAATAGCTCATTTTAAAAATTAACAACAAAACTGAAAAGCTTAGTGAAGACTAGGAAAGGTTTGACAGAAAAACATCACATTGATTACCTGCATCATGAGGACATCCCAAGAAGCAGAGGGATAAACTCCAAGACCTCTGAGAGCACTGGGAACCAGGATCCCCTCAGAACGAGCCCATGATCAGAACAGGGTCTTTGTACTACTAACTCTTAATATAAAAATATATAAAGTATCAAAAAGAAATGCCAAATGAATACCTAATGTTTGCAGTGTAGTTCATGAAAGGTGAATTCTCTTCTGCCACAATGTTAGCAGGCAGAGAGTGCCCCAGAGACAGCATCAGGGCTTTGGAATCTTCAAAAAAATTATGATGGAAAGATAGATGAATGGATGGATGAAAAGAGAGGCAGAGGTAGATAGATGATAGCGATCACATGAAAATATAAAAGTTGATTCCTCACACTGAAGAGGCAAAGAAGCAGCAGATCATTCTTAAATTTAGCTTAGAGAAGTGTCATTTTATTAGCTAAGACTAAATGAACTATACCAGCACCAATATGTAACAGAATGTTATTTGGGCCTCTGTATTTAAAAAAAAAGGAAGAAAGTTAAAGGGAGTTAATATTTTGTAGAATACTAAGTGACAAGCATTTACCTAAACTTTTCTAATAGATACTTGTCTTATTTCAATCTTATTTGAAGAGAAGTTAATAGAAAAATTTATTATTGTATATGTTTTGAACTCTCATAGGTATAAAAATAATTATCTAATGCAGTCAATCATATTTATTTGACTTATTTGGCAACAAATAAGAAAAATTTTTCTATGGCAAATCACAAAATGTGACTGAAAGTAAAAAATATTAATGCTATAATGAGAAATGTGTGCTTAGATTGAACATTTAAACATCATTGTATGACTAATTAAAAATGAATAAAAAGCTTACCACATTTAAGGAGGACCCTTTACCATGGCTTTTAATTTACAAATTATTCTTAAAATGTGTGCCTATTTTCATCCACGTACTCAGTCTAATAATAGCCTATAGTGTTATAGCAGACAGCTAGGAAAGATCCCAAAAAATGGAAACAATGAAATAAAATGTCTAAAAAGATCACCGCTTTACTTAGTTTTTACTACTGGGACAGAATACCCGACATGCACAACTTTAGAAAAGAAAGGTTTATTTTAGCTCCCAGATTCAGCAGGTTATTGTCGGCTCTAGGGTGGGCAGCGGGAAAAACGTCGGCGCCATAGGTCAGGGACAGAGCTGGAGCCAGATTGGCAGCCTGAACCAGAGCTCCTCATGACATGGAGGAACAGAGGCACGTGTGGGAGAAAGGACAGAACCAGCACACATCCTCCAGGTCTAGCCCCAAACATCCACCCCTTCCAGCCAGGCTCCACCTCCCCAGAGTAGACAATTTCCTAGGTACTTGAGGATTTTGAGAGATCCAAACCCTAACAAGAACTAAACCAAGAAATTGCAAGAATCAAAAGAGGAACGTAGATAAACTATTGCAAGAAAACCCCTGATATGGGTTCCAACAGAAACATGGAAAGGAGCCAGTTGAAATAAAGCAGTTGAAAAGTTGCTTCTTTCTCAAGAATACTTTCGAATTTTCATTATTCTTCTAACCCGTAGCTTTCTCACTCTCAATGTAAAATCTGCCTCCTGTTTCAACAAGAAAATAGAAAACATTGCTTGTGGCTGCTTTTACTCCACTCTTTCTGTATTACGGTCCAACTCATCCGTGTTTGTTACCTACCCTGTTTCTTCCTGATTTCCCTGAAACTTAATGCTGGGTCCCTTTCATTGCACCACGCAAACAGTACCTATAATCAAACTTAAGAGTTTGAATTCTCCTGCTTTCTCCTTTTCAACTCCTGATTTGGAAGAATTTGTACCACATCCTTCTTCTCCCAGATATTCACAGTCTTGAAGGAAGAGTTTCTGTCTTTTCCTCTCTCCTCAGCTCTTAAAATGACCGGGCAACCAAAGCTTTTTGAAAAGACAAGCATTAACTATTCTGCTCTGACCTCAGATGCCAAGTATATCATTTCTCAAGGGCTTATTTCATATGTTCTGTAATGTCATGTGTCACAGAACTTTCGGAACGTCTCAGGTTGCTTGGTATAGGTTCCCTCTACAGACTCGTAGCCTTTCATTGTTTTCCCGACTTCTCTTTGCCTTTGTTTTCTGATCGCTGTCACTTCTCAAGGTTTTATGCTCTATGAATTTATGCCTGATATTGTTCTTCTGATAGAGATCGTCTTCCAGAATGATCTTATCTGATTCTTTATATTCAAGGACGCTCTGTACTTGGAGCCTCACCTACTTTTTTCTGAACTTTTTACATACATTGAATGATGACTGCCCATTTAAGGCTGACTGTTGGGTAACTTGATACCAAGACATCACCAACAAATCTCACCATCTCCCTCTGAAATCTCCTCTGCTCCTGTTTGAATTTGGCCTGCCAGTTACTAACTGATCTCCAGTCATTTCTCTTGAGATTCCATTCTTTAGCCTTCAAGTCCTACTGAGCTACTACATATTTTCAAATTCATGTTTTCTTCTCAATTTCTGCACAGTGTTATTTCATATCTTTATTACTTATCCATTTTTTAAAAGTTTCTAAAAATAATGCTGAATAATTTCATCCACCTTCTGTCTCTACTATGTACAGGCAAAACAATATACTCAGTGTGAATAATAAATGTATTCGTTCTCTAAAAATTGTTTTTAAAGGCTTAATTAAAAACTCCTTATTTATATTAACTTATTCAAATAAGACTGATGCATTTATATTAAAGCTCTGCTCTTATTACTAAGAAGGTTTTCAAGGACCATTTTTTAAATTAAATTAATTTTAAAATTAAGATCAATGAACATTAATGACCTACATTAACGTACATCTTTAAAAATAATGCAAGATTAATAAACTTGAGAAATGTTCAAATGAAATTTCTACTCCGTAGTACTTATCAGAGATTTTATTGTACTGACATGTACCAACACTAAAGGAAATACATATTTTTAGTATTTCTTCAATTCCTCTGTGTAATTCTCTAAGAAGCCTCCTTATCAAATCACAGCTATAATCATAACATCATTAACATTGAAAAATTTCTAATGGACTTACAGAAATCACCAATTCCTTGGTAAAAAATGTGATACTTTTAGGTGAAAAAATTAAAATTATATTATCAAGTACTTTGATGGGGAAAAAATGAGACAAGGTCTTGCTCTGAAATCCAGCCTGGCCCTAAACTCACTAGGTAGCCCAATCTGGCCTGAAAATCACTACATGCCTCCTGCTTCAGCCTCCTGAGTGCTGGTATTACAGGAACGCATCGCCCCAGGAGATTTGTATATGGTGTTGGGGAACCATACTCAGGGGCTTGTTTTTGAGGCAAGCACTTTAACTGCTATGCTATTCCTCTAGCCACTGAAAATTATTTTCTAGTTATTTTTCTAAATATTTTGATTTATAAATAGCAAGTTAATACACTTGGTGTACAGAAAAGAAGAACTCACTTTGAAATCATTTTGCTTATTATGTGTGAGTCTCACTGGAGCCTATTTAAATCCTTCCAAGATATGCATCCTTAATATTACTAAGAAATACAGGATTAGGCTGGAATAAATTAGCAGAATGATTAATTAAACTAGAAATATTTATCATTATTAAAAAGTGGTATCTCAAAGAATCTAAGAAAATTCTCATTAGATTCTTGCCTAATCTAGAATAAATCCAATATTCTCAATTTAATACATTGATCCATAGCTTTCCTGCAAAATACAGACACTGCGGTTCTAAAAATAATGTAATGGAATTTAGAAAAAGGCAAGTGTGGTTTTTTGAATTCATGTTTAATTTCTTACTGCATCCTTCACTTTAAAGATATAAAATGGTTGTTTAGAGTCTCCAGGAATAGTAGAAGAATGAAAAAAAAATTTCTCACACAAATGAATCAGGCTTGCATGGTGTCCCATTATATATTAATATTTGTTAGGTAATGTACATCTTTAGTTTTAAATACATCTTTTTTCCATCATTTTGGCAAGGCTGGAGTAGAATCGTCCAGATGATGAGCTACACATCATTCCTCTGCAGCCAGATTATTTACTTCAAGGACAGAAAGTTACTGACTTTCTGTTAGGATAAATCAAGCCACCTTAAAAACTACATGTCAAAAAGTATAGAACGAGAGTTATTCAACAGTAGGAAAATCACCACAAGAAGGAAAATTACCCAAGAAAAAATTCTTAGAAATCAAAATCTTTCATGTTGAAAGTATTGTGACTTTTATTACAGAGAATTGCAGACATGCACAAAAATAAAAATATAAAAACCTGCCAAGTACCCATCTTAAGCAAATTATATTTTGCCAGTTTCATTATCATTTCTGTATTCTGTTTCAAAATAAGTTTGAAGTGTTTTGTCATTTTGCTTATAATTATTTTTAAGTTTTTCTTTAAAAAATGAGGTCATTTAAAAGATGTAAGCCATATAGTCAAAGCTTCATACTGTGGGTTTCACATCCATGGATTCAACTAACAATGTATAAAAAAACTTTTGAAAGAAGTTCACATTTGTCTGGAACACATACTGAGTTTTCTTTGTTATTCCCTGAGTGATACAGAATAACACAGCATTTATATTGTGATAGATATTGTTAATAGGTTAGAAATTATTTGAATATGCAGGAGGATATATATATATATATATGCTATATGCACATCCTAAATAGCCACTTTTGCACTAGACTTGAACATCTACATATTCTCTTACCCTCAGTTGATGCAATAATGTTTTACATATACAGAGCAATAGTGTCTTGGTTACCTTGTCTGGCTGGGACAGAATACCTGTCATCTACAACGTTAGGGAGAAAAGATTTATTTTAGCTCCCAGTTTCAGAAGGTCACAATTCTTTTGTGGGTAGGTGACTGAAATTGCTGTTTTGTTTTGTTTTAGTTTAGTTTAGTTTAGTTTAGTTTTGGGACAGGGTTGTATCCCAGGCTAGCCTTGGATTCATGGTTATCCTCCTGCCTCTGCCTTAAGAATGCTGAGAATATTGGAACCAAGCTGCTGGGTCAGAGACTGAGAATAAGTTTCTCATGGAATGGCAGAACAGAACCAAGTGTGGGAGGAAGGGTGGACCTCCACACACCCTTCCAGATCAGGCCCCAAGCATCTGCCCCTTTCAACCTGGTCCTACTTCCCAACAGCACAAGACTCTCACTACATCTAAATAATGAGGCTTCTGGGGAACACCCACATCTAAACCATAACAGATGGCCTCACTATTGTTCCAACTTTAAAATGTATTACAGAACTATTCTTCACTACTATAAAATATGAAGCAATGGTTTGGTTATCCCTATGTTACAAATATATTTAATTTTATATTTGAATTAAATATATTTTATAAACTACAGGCAGTTGATGCGTACTTAATTTTTCAACCTATTTTCCTTTTCATTCTCATCTGCGTTTCTTTTCTTTCTCTCAGAGAACAAACTATATAATTTGTTTTCTAGTATGTCCCACAGTCATGTTGATTCCTTAAAATTTCTTATAATTTCAAGTTTTGTTATGGTCTCTTTGGTAAAATATTTTTATAAATCAATACAGTAAGCGATATTTCCAAGGCTGCTTCTTCAAGGCTCTTACAATAAGATATTTTTCCTTTTTCTCTCTTTTTTTGAGACAGGGTCTTGCTCTGTGGTCCAGGATGGTCCTGAATTCACTTCAGAGCCCAGGCTGGCCTTGGACTCAAAGCAATCCTCCTGTCTCAGCCTCCTGAGTGCTGGGATTACAGGCGTGTGCCACCATGCCCAGTTTATGTGGTGCTGGGGAATTGAACTCGGGTACTTAGTGCTTGCTCAAGCGCTTTAACCGCTGAGCCATTCCTCCAGCCAATAAGATATTTTTCAAGATTACTTTTCACTAAAATCCACTTTCATGTAAACGTACTTAATATGAGTTGTTTCCAGGAATTATGCTCTACCTCTGAACTGGCAAAAACCATATAAATTATGACTAGCTCTGCCTACCATTTCACCAAGTGAAGGAAGAAAAGCCCAGAGAAGCCCTATGAAACCTGTACCTGTTTTCTCTTGACATGTTTTTTGTTTGTTTGTTTGTTTTGTTTTGTTTTAGTTGTTTCTCAAAGGAACATCAAGTCTAATTTAGAAGGAGTCCTTAGAATGCAACATGTTTACACCATAATTTTTGATTTGTGGCCAATGATAAAAACAAAGGACTGTAATTGAGTCCATGTTATCAGAGTTTACTAACAGTCATCCTAATTGTCCTGGCCATGTCAATCTTCCAATACTCCCCCCTACTCTGAGATTAACACCAGTGCTTATAAACCAAAATTTGAAAAAAGAGAGAGAAAAAAAAAGAATTCTCCAAGACAACAATATTTGAGCAGAGAGATTATGTTATCCTTTCCCATGATAAGCTGAAGGGAATTGGGGTTTGAAATAAATATCAGTAGAGTCGACAGCAGGCCATTATTTGGTTTCCAAGTTTGAAGTCTGCTTAACCGTTTGCCTCGCTGTGCTATTTCTGTAACTATCTCTACGGGGAAGAAGAGAATTGGAAAAGGATGTCAGGACGAGGGGAGGCAAAGCTATGAAGCAGCTGATGTTTCTGCTTTTTGGAGATTCAAAGTACATGTTTCCTAGGAATGCAGAGGACCTCCGAGGAGAGCTGGGCTGAAGCTTCCAGCCAGGGTTTTGTGTGAAATGGTTGGGCAAAAGAGTTCTATTGGCAAGAAACGCGTGGGTATCGCTCATGATGACGCCTGATACAGAGCAGGGAAATGGGAGGCGTAACGTGTCCCTAAGATGCGTCCACACCTGTGTTCTACAAGAGCGAATCAGAAGCCTGAACTCCTGCTTAGAGATGGGAAAACTGCCAAGAGAAATGGCTACATAGCGACCAAATAAATGCACATGTCTGTCTGATTCTCTCTGTTTCCGCTCTGCACAAACACATTAGCTCAGGAAGCCTTGAGGACAAAGGAAAAAATGTTTCCGAGGCAGAAAATATCTCCCTCTGGCCATACTACTCCACATTCCACCAGGAGATATCTCCCAGCTCAAGTCTGCAAGAGAAGATGATACTAAATAGGTTGACATAAAGGTTTACATTGAAGTGGAGTTTAAATAACCAGAGTGATTGAAAAGTAGTAAAATCTGTCAGCAGTGACAATGAGAACACTTTGACAGATTGCTGTTGAAAGTACTGATGGTGGAAACACAAAACCGCTTCATGTTTACACCCTGCTGAATTGAGACTACTCAATAAACTGCTTTATGTGATCTCTCATACCACCTGGTCCCTAAACACCAGCTAGTTTCTTCTTCTGGGGCCTAACCAGAGAAATAGCAATCTGTTGTAGCAAAGAAAAAAAAAAAAGGAAAAAAAAAAAAAAATCCTGCCAGTGTCAGACTTGGAGACACCGTGACACCGTGCCTATCTAAAACTTTCCTAAAGATTTTACAAGAAAAATCTGATTCCCACATTTTTTCTGCATTTTTATGTATATAAGCCACCTGAAACATGCCATGTCCCTAGTGCTTTGTACACCCACGACAAATTGCCGACATTCCTCTTGCTTTATTCCTGAGGACAGAGCTTCAATAATCTAGAAATTCAGTCTCGGCTAGTGTAACCTAACTGCACAATTGGCTAAAACTTGAGAAACATTCTAGGAAAAAAATGTGAGACACTTACCAAGAGAATTAATAAAGTCATGTAGTAACCATAAAAATCAATCACCCCTTAGTCTTATTTTTTTTCTTTTTTTTTTTGTATAAGAGTGATTAAAGTATCATGCATCATTTCCTATAATATTACAAAGTATAAAGATATTTGAGGACGTTGGTATATTACTTGCATATTGTAAAACTACAAGAACACAATAGCTAAAATTTTCCATATTGATATACTATTTTATTGCAAATTATCACAACCTAGTGGCTAAAAATAATATATGCATGTTGCTTATAGTTCTGATAAGAAGTATAAAATACTATTTATTAGGCCCAAATCAGTGTTGGTCAGGCCTTCTAGAGGCTCTAAATGAGAGCTTTTGTCTTTTGCGTGTTCAGTGTCTAGGAACTTGAACATCCTTTGGCATACGGACCACATAATCTGGAATTCTATTCTGTATCCTCAATTCTTTATTTAATCTCCCCAGCCCCTTAAAATGTAAAGATCATGTGATCCCATTCGGTCTACCATGAAAATTCTTGATTAGTCTTCCCATATGAAAATGTTTAACTCAATCACATCTGTGAAATCCTTTGTGCTGTGCTGTGTGTATTATAACACAAATCGAGGTTTCAGATTAGAACATCTTTGGTGGTCCTTATTCTGCCTTCTATTTTAGTTCTTAAAGGAAATACCTTAAAGTGATTAATTTTGATTTCAGGGAATTTATTCTCCATGTGTCTCCAACAATTTAAATAAGTACAATGGCATGTGAATTTAACATATCAGAAAATACCGTGTTCAGTCATGACTTTTGGAATAAATTTTATTTGATGACAAATTTGTTAAATATTTTTATTTCTAGATGTCTACGCCTTCATTTTATAAGGCACCTGGGAAGATTCTGTTCTTGATTCCCAAATTTTTAAGAGAAATAAATTCATAATAATTTAGCTTTTACTTGGGGAATTACAGACATTTTTTAAAAAATTCTTATAAAACATTTCTTGCAGAAGTATTGTAAAACCTAGAATTGCATTTGATAAAATTCAATATTGACTACTTTGACTCATGTTCCCATCTACTTAATAAATCCTGGTTAGTTGCTTTTCAAAAGTTTGCAAAAACCTATTTATAGCAAATAAAATAATTCATTCTTCTAGTTAAAACATAATCAACATTTTGCTCCTCCAAGTCACCTTTACACTTAGCTTAAGTGTGGTGATGGCTGGGTATTATAGAGGACTTGATTTTATAGTAAGTAGTCATAAAAATCTAGGAAAGTTAGCTGAGCATGTTGCCTCATAGCTACGATCTTAGCACTCTGGGAGCTTGAGACATGGAGATGGCATGTTTGAGCTCATTTTGGGCAAATTAGAGAAAGTGTGTCAGACAATCTTAAGTAAAACAAGAGCTGAGAATGTTAGTCAGCGTGAAGTACCTTGGATTCAACTCCAAGTAACAAATCAAAACAAGCTAATAAAAAAGACATGCACACATGCACATGCACGCACGCACACACAAAACACACACACACACACGTGCGCGCGCGTGCCAGATGGTGTGTGACCACAATCCCTGAGCTCTGGGACAGAGGCAGGAGAATCTCCAATTCTGCTGGGGAAATTTGTCAACCTGGGGAGACCATCTTAAAATTACAAGTAACAAATGAGCTGAGTCTTCAACTCAGCATGAATTCTCTTGGCTCAGTTCTAAGTACTACAAAAATAAAAGGAAAAACAAAACAAAACACACACATACCAAGAACAATTGCTACATTTCATGTGTTTTTTCTCCTGAATCCCCCCATTTATTCATCTGAAAAAATAATAGTCATTTAACAAACAAAACAATTTTAACGAAAGACAAATTCCGTGACAAGCAGAATTAAATAATCCTTAGAACACCAGTTTCATAACAAGACAAAGTGCATTTCAAAATTCTAATTGATCTCGTCAATTTTCTGACAGATCACTCCCACTCATCTAATTTGTGTGGTGCTATGAGGTCTTAGTTAGATTATACTTCAGCAAAAAAGTCTTAAACACAATGTTTCATATGTTGTTTTACTTAATTATGACATATTATCAATACTTTTTCTTAAAGTATTTTAATATGGGCAGGTTTCTATTCAGACTTTAATATAACTCTCTAAATAGTTTATTAAAATAATAGGAACAGATACTACACTTGATCCAAAAGAACAAGAAGCAAACAATTTATTAATAAAGGTAATGTGTAAGCTGAGATAACCCATCGGAGTAGAGATATATGTTTTTGTATTTCAATGCTGTAAAATATCTCAATATTTTGTGTAGCTAAAATGATCTTGATAGAATATTTTGAGCTTCTTCAGTGGATTTTCAAAAGAATCATCTCTTACTCAGCAGTTGTTAGGAGCATCTACAAATTCTCCAGAATCTACTCAGCTCTTAAAACAAGAGAATCTTGCTTTCAGTTTTTACAGTAACAAAGAATTTTTTTAAAAAGGCAATTAGAAAAAATACCAAGAGCATGTCTCATAATAATTTAGATATAAATGAACCTTTTAAAAATATGTCTCTACCACAGGCAAAACTAAGAACCGAAGAAATAAACATACAGGCTAGGTAAAGAAACAAGAAATGTGGACCTGCTATGGGCCCAGAAAAAGTGGTGTTAAAAGGTCACTCCAGGGGAAAATGAAGGAAATTTGGGGTAGAAATAAAAGAGGATGCAAAGGAATGATGCTTGGAATGCTGTCTTTTTCTTCTGCTTCTGCTGAATACCTATTCTCTTTGCCAGTATTTGAGAATATCTTCCAAATTCAGATAATGTACCAAGTGTACTGGTTTCTGTCAATATAAAGTCAATAATCTCCTTTAAAGATGCATGCCCTCACCGTCAGTCTGTCGTCTTATTGGCAAGCGTGCCTGGAGCCAGTGTTCTGTTCTAGAAGAGGGCCAAGTCTGGTGTCAAGTGTTAACAGTCAGTTATCCACTAATCTGGCCTTTATCTGCCACTCTTGGGTTATACCATCCAAAAAAGGAGTTATCATTGTCACAGAGATCTCTTTAAAATTTTTTCCAAGCATTCTAAAAAAATTCTGCAATGTTATATTAATTAATAAAAATAATAAGAATAAAAAGTTTCTTTGCATTAGTTCTTCTTTATATCCTGAGAAAACGGCCAGGATCCAGTAATATTTCTCCCAATAGCTCATTTTAATCAAATCCTCTATCTTTAAAAGAACAAACGAACATTTCTAAAAAT
The DNA here is from genome assembly GCA_004027205.1 of Ctenodactylus gundi. Classification (NCBI taxonomy): domain Eukaryota; kingdom Metazoa; phylum Chordata; class Mammalia; order Rodentia; family Ctenodactylidae; genus Ctenodactylus; species Ctenodactylus gundi. The sequence continues at coordinate 43,065 of PVKB01004798.1, forward strand.
CAACAAATTGGCTTACGTGGGGTGATGTAAGTCCTCTTTAAAAAGAATGCTAGTGTTGGGTAAGTATGAGCAACAGGATGTGTTGTCAGTGAAAAATAAGTAGGCTGAATTCCTAGATAACAAACATGTTGAGCCATGGAGACATGGCGATAAGTGGAAAGGATGAAGAGAAAAGGTCTGAGGGGCCTTTGTTCTGAAGATGGGTCCTACAACTGGAGTTCAAGGTCTACCAGAAGAGTGTGTGGCTCAGTCTGGCTAGACTGGATTCCATCCATCTCCCAGAAAAAAAAAAAGAAGAAAACAAAACTTTTTACACTGGTGGTGGGCACTTGCTATAATCTAGAATGAGGTCACAAGCAGATATACTAGGATTGCAAATAAAAGAACCCAGAAATTAGTTGGCCAGGCATTGTTTGAACGCTAAAGACTGTATTTTTTTTTTTTTGTTTTTTCCAGCTAAGATTTTTGCAAACACAAGATTTGTAAATATTCGTAACATTATCTGTGATGTATGATGTCACAGGAAGAAAGTCTAGGATTATGAAGTCGTTGGAGTTAGCTGTCTAGGAGTTGTGACGTTGGCAGTGGGAGAATGTGCCTTACAAAACACTGCCAATTATTTTACCTCGTCTGTCTTAGATCGCCACTGAGAAATGTAAAAACAGAGTTGTTGGCCAAGAGTCTAAATAAAATTATCTCTCAGGAATTATCTTACAATAGAAAAGCCTTTGCAAGGTCATTTCTTAATATTCCAATGTAGATATTTGCCTGATTTCACCAACCTACAAGAAAAGGATGTAACCGAACAATAATATTCAACTACACATACTGCCCTAATGAGGTTTGGGATAAATTTTTGTTTCTCACTTAAGCAAAGATCTATAAAAAGAAGAAAAATAGTAGATAATCAAATTTATACAATAACATGAGCAACTACTTAACTTCTCTTTGAATGGGTTAATATTTTGTAGCCTCATCCCTGCCCAAATAAAGTTTCCACAAGAAGTGGGGAGCAGGAGTTAGATACTGTAACACAACCCTTTTCTTTTCATATTGTCTAGATATGGGAAAAATGACAAGTGCTCAGAATGATTCAGCTAATGGTCCATGGCCTTAAAATTTGTGAAATATAATCACCTCATTCATCATTTGCAAAACTAAAATTTTTATCTTCTGTAACAGGAAATTAGGTGGCTAAAGGCTGCAAGTACAAATCCATCTTCCACTAATAAGGTATTAAGAAGCACTAGCAAACAGTGCACTAGCTTCTCTCAGACTGGGGACACGGAGAAGTGATAAGCCACATGAAATATTCACCATCAGGACTTTCGGGTAGGCAGATTCACAACAACAGCACACGAGCTTTGTCAGGAATTGTTGAGAGATTGAAAGCATGCTTAAAGGATTTATTAAAGCAATAGACGCAACCTCGACTCCAGTTACAGTGATTGCAGGGATTTTTATAGCCATGTGTTTAATCTTCCTGTGCTGTAACAGATAAGTTATGCTTTCTGTTGATTTGTGTACAAAGAGTTTCTCATTCCCTTCTAGGAGTATATAGTACTGAGGTATCGCTTTTTGACTTGCTAAGCGAAGCATTAATAGGACTGTTGGCAGCAAGATAGAACAGGCAATAAATATTAAGGTTTAATGTTACAATGATTTATGCTGCAGGGAATATTGCCCTAGATTATAAGATATGATCATTATCTTTCATGATAAGAAATGATGGGAGAAATACAATGTTGGCGAAGGTAACTTTCTAAAGCTCTCTTATCAGGGAAATCTGTTCACAGGAATATATTGGTGGTAAGATCTCGATTTTCCAAAGAGTAAAGGTGATTTAAATAGATGCTTAATAAAATACTGCTGTTCTTACAGAGTATTTTTTTTTAAAGCTGACACTAGTCTTTTAATACTTGGCTACTTCATTCACTCAAAGTATTTCATAGAAAAATAATTTGTACAACGTTTTATGAATGGATTAGAAATAAAACATTTTCATACGAGTGGGAATAATCATAGAAGACCATTAGACTACTGGTACTTGGCTTTTAAACCTTGTTTAAATACACCAAGGTCATTACATGTTTATTTATAGATTTATTTGAATTTCTCGTGTCCTACCCTTCATGTATATACCTGCTAATATCTTTTGCCTTGATTATATTTACCTAGTAACCTAAATCAACAAATGTATGCATAAATATATGTGTAAAATATACATTGATAAATAAAATATGTAAGCATATTTAAGATAAAATATATCAATATATGTCATAATTTAAATTTATAATTCATATTATAAACATAACGTATATAAAAGTGTAAACGGACGGGTGTGTAATTCCTATTCTCAAAATTTCTTCTGGTCAATAACTCAAGTTTCTCTCACAAAATGTCAATTTTCAACCTTTACTGCAAGACATCTGATGGAGAGCATGATGCATGCAGAGAACAAGAGAATCATGATGGTGCTCAGCCTTTACGTCACCCAGTCCTGGAAGAGGCATCCCATTGTGTCCAGGTATTGCTGTGAATCAGAACAAACTAGTTCCATGGCAAGGACCGCTCCAAGGCATGAATGTCCGGGGGCAGCGACCACTCGGGGGCAACGTGGAATCTACTGTGGCCCTACTTTATTCCCCGCACAGCTCTGGCACTTAACCTTATGGCATCCTTAAGGTCACATTGAACTTGTAGAAAAACAGACAGCACAGCCCACAGAGGTTCTGTTTTATTTGACTATTTATTCAGACAACACAGTTGAAAATTCAATCATTACTGTTTCCTCTAAGTTTGGGCACAGGATCTACAAAATATTAAGAAAAATGTATTGGGTATGAATAAACATATTGTTCTAAAATTTTCATTTATTTATATCGACTTACTATTATGCCTTTTTTCTTCATATTCATACAAATGATTATTTCATGTTATTTTGGATTTGAAAATATATTGGACACCATGAAACATTAGGGATCATCCAAAGCTATGATTGCATCAAGAGCGTGAAGACTCCTTTTTAGAAGGGTGTGAAGTAACTGGTAGAGGAAACACTCCTGAAAGTATGAAATGTAAATGAAATGCAGCAGTTGACATTCACGGCTGCTAAATACTCCATAAGTAGCAGTAGTAGGGTGTCTACTTTTCCTTTCCTGAAGAGGTATGTGAAAATGAATTATAATGTGGTGTCAACATGAAGGAAAACGATCATGCAGTAAAAGCTTTCCTCTATTTTTTGTATAACTCCTCATAGGTAACAATCATTTTCCAACTTGGAAGCATTTTCTCAGTACCTGTTCATTGTTTTCTTCCTTGGGTGACCACAAAGAGACACACCTACAATTAACATAAGTGGTTTTTTATCTTTTACTTAACCAGATACTTACATCTTGTGCATGTGGAGTGCTAGGGTAGAAGATTAATAAGTGCAAACTGTAAAATAAAAAATGTAGAATTTTGTCTATTAAAATTAAACAAAGTTTACTTTTTGCAAATAATCATCTGGTCACCTCAGTTTGCTATATATATTCCGGGCAATTTAATTTAATGTAATATTGAATTTCTAACTGTCTTCCACAGATTCTAAATGTCAATATTTAGTAGACATGCTATTACAAAAGCACCAGGACATACAAAATGGTAAAACTGCAGTACATTGGAGAATAAGAGCTGGAATCTCTTCCCATGTATGTGCATTCATGTGTGTTTGTGTTTGTGTGTGTGTGTGTGTGTGTGTGTGTGTGTGCTGTTAAATAACTAAACTTTTCCATCTTGTACTTGAAGCCATATGTTGATAAGTTTTACATCAAAACAGAAATTCTGTACCTAGAAAAGAAACAGCTACATAAAGACAAGTTTTCATGCTAAATGAATAATAAATTATAGGTTATGTGTTTCTTTGATTTTAGAAGATGCATAATTTAAAATGATAAATAATTAACATATCAAAGCATTCTAATTTAACCAATGCACAAGAACAGCTAAAACATAAAGTCAGCTTGCTGCCTAAAACACACTTCATAGTAGACAAATGTAGCAGCACTTTATTATTAACAATTATACTTTCCAAAGAAGAATTTTATCACTTTAAAATATTAGAAAATGTCAGAAAGTTGCATTCTTAAGTGGAATGTGTAAGTACGCAGCGGTAGAAGGCAGAAAGTGCTGCATAGTTAGCAGTGTGCTGTTCAAACCAACATTTCCCTTGGCCTACTTTGCCGCGGCCTGATTCCTGAGTGGCATTTTGATTTCCATTCCCACACATGCTCCTTCTCCAATGTGATTCCACTTTGTAAACACAAAAAAAAACTAATCCTTGCTTTGTAATCAACTTAGTAGGTGTAGAAAGAGTGCTCTGTAGATGTGGCGTGAACTGACAACATTAATAATTTGTTTCTACTTAAGTTGATGACAATCAGTAGGAAGTGTTCCGTGGTGTTTTTGAAACTAGCAATGAAGGTCAGCTATCAGAGCACAAATCAGGCTCTTAGAATTTTCAGTTTGCAGGTAAAAATTAACATTTATTCACCATGTATTCTTGAAAACAAACCTCCAAGTTACATTTAAGTGTTGAATTTTTAAATTAAAGCAATAATTATAAAATAGTTTCTTTCACTTCTGCTGAAACACTGGATGCTTTGTATATGTTAAGTCAACAGCAGCTAAAAGACATGACGGACAGCTTTTATTCAGGGGGTCTTTACGGGAAATAATCATATTGATTATAATGTGAAAAATGTGAGAGCAGAATATGACAAACACATGCAGACACTAAGGTAGAGATGTAGACAAAACGTGTAAAATAATATATATTTTGATTGAAAAACAAAATACAGGACATAGCTTTCCTTAGACTGTAACTACCTGAGAAAAATTTGAATAGACAAATCTAACCTGACAGAAAACACAGAGAGCTTAGATAAGAAGTATCAGGAGTAGTAAAGTGGAACACAGCGCAAAGTAAATCTTAGTAAGAATAGCACTAAGAGACAAGGAGTTTCCCAACATACTCCGAATTTATATTAAAGCCCTTTTTCTTTTCAAAATTCGATGTCTTTTTGGTTGAGATTATTAATAAGATGAGAAAATTAGGTAAACTAAATACTTTTAATAGAATATAGAGAAAAGAGTCACTGTAAAAGTTCATTCTTTTGTTACAGAAAGCCAGTCAGGGTATTCGGTAACAAATAGGGCAAAAGGCACTTAACGTTCTCTGATCAAAAGTGTTACACTAAAATTAGTAATACAAATTCCAGCATGTTAGAAGATAAATTAACTCTTCTACATAGTTTAACATTTAAAACCATGAAATTAAAAATTACTTCTCAGAAAACTTGAAAATAGCTTATGTATTTTCAAATCTTATGAAATGTGGCTAAAATTTTAGTAAGAGGAAAATTCATAGCACAAATGCTTTTGAATTTCAAAATAATCTAATTCTAGAAGAGAAAAAATTTCCCCTCAATGTGCATATACTAAATAGAAAATAAAGGATGATGGGAATTATGGTACAAAGAAAAGTGATGACTCTATAAAAGCAATATTTCTATATCTAATTAATGTTAAATGAAATAAAAATACAGATTTTAGAATATCAGTGCAAATGGAAAAAGAACTAATATTAATATTGTCATGTTAATAATGAGTTAGATAATCCTAAATGATAGACTTGGAAAGACTAATCAAGATTATTAAAATCAATTCAAACAGAGTATAAAACTAATGTAGAAAATCAGTGATATATCAAAGTAGAATGTCACCCAAATACTTCTCAGGCCTATAAAGTTTTATAGATAAATTCAGTGAAAATATCAAATATTAAATTACTCCTACAGTTTATATACATGCTTCAAAGCACAGCAAGTGATCAAGAATATTTTTATATTTTAGAGATAACAACAGTCTCCTTGATGAAGCATATTTTCAGTTTCTCTGTTGTTCATTGGGACTATGATTTTTTAATGTTTACATTAAGAGTTCTTGGTACACTTTGGATAACAGCTTTTTCTGCCAATCTGTGAATAGTCTTGTTTTCATGACAGCATCTTTCAAAAAGAGTTATTTCTTCATTAAAAAAATATCTAACTCACAAATTTGTTCTTTGGTGATCTACTTAAAAAGTCATTGCCAAATCCACTCATCTAGATGTTCTATTAACATTTCTGGTTTTAAAGTTGTACATTTTAGATTGATCTATTATTGGATTGGGAGTATCCCCCAAAGCTTCATGTACCTCTGGATACTATGTACTGGTGGGAGGTGGGACCTGGCTGGAAGAGGTAGATGCTCAAGGCTTGACCTCCGGTCTGTGTGCCAGCTCCTTCCTTCCTCCTAGACTTGGTTCAGTTCTGCCATTCTCTGAGAAGCTCTGTAATCAAAGCACTGGCTCCATCTTCAGCTCTGGCGTGGACCTAGCTCCATCTCTGTCATATGATTCCACCACTTTCCAGCCACCCACCTACAAAACACCCTCCTGAGACTGTGAGCTAAAATAAATCTTTCCACTTTTAATTTCTGCATATTGGGTACTGAGTCACAGCGATGAAAAATTAACTAAGATATCTGTGATCTAGATGAAGTGAATTTTTGTGAAACATGGATCACATTTTATAAATGATGTCCACTTGTACCTGCACCACTTAGTAAAATAATAATAATGATGATAATTGATTAATTCACATCTGTTTCTTTGTCAAAGATTAGTTGGCATTATTAACTCAAGCAAATTTTTGGACATCGCATCCTATTCCAACTATCGTGTTCCTTCACAGTACCTCATTTCTAAACCATGAGTAGATTATAGACTCAGAGAGTTTTGGGCCAGAGGAATGGCTCCGTGATTAAAAAGATCGCCAAGGAAGTGGTAGGTCAAGCACTAAGTACCTGGGTTCCATTCCTCAGCATCATATAAGACAGGCATGGTGGAGCACGCCTGCAGTTCCAGCATGTGGGAGGCTGAGACAGGAGGATTCCTGTGAGTCCAAGGCCAGCCTGGGCTCCATAGTGAGAGTTCAGGACCAGCCTGGGCTACAGAGTGAAATACTGTCTCAATAAATGAATAGATAAATAAGGTCACGAGTTTCATTATTCCAAATTGTTCCTTACTTTCATATATTGTCAGCTGCTCTGCATCATTTTACTGTTAAATTTCAAGTGATCAATATCATTAAAATAACATGAAAATATTTTGGATGAGATTGCATTAAATATTTAGATCAACTTTGAAAGGACTGACCCTTTGGCAATATAAAAATTTTATCTGTGAATATAAAATTTCTTTCCAGTTATTTAACTGATCTGTGATTGCTTTCACCAGTTGAATGGTTTTTACAAATATCGTGTACAAATATTGTTCAATTTTTAAAATTATTTTTGATTTTTAATAAGCAAGCATTATTTGTACCTATTAAGGGGGCCCAGAGTAATATTTTAACAAATGATATGTATGCACTGATTGATTCCATTTTCTCATTATCGTCCTTGACACACAACTTTCCAGCTTCCATTTCCCAAAATTCTGCTTTCAGAATATTCTATTCACTGCCCTTTGTTTAACATCTTCAATGAGAGAGAGCACAAAGGCAGGACTTATCTTACAGTTTCTGGATTCTTTTATTTAAAATAATGTCTTCCAGATCCATTTAGGTTACATTACATTATATGATTTTATCCTTCGTAACTGAATAAAATTTGATTGTGCATATATATGCCATATTTTCTTTATCCACTCAGCACTTGATGCTGTCCTATGCTGATTACACTTTTAGCTGTTGTGAGCACTGCTGAAATAAGTATAAGCATGAGGTTATCTTTTTGATATGCTGATTTTTTTCTTTAGATATATACTTAGAAACGGATCCTATGATAGATCTGTTTTTAGTTGTTGTTGTGAGTTGCCGTGGTTAGGATCTGGAGTGTCCCCCAAAAGTCTTATGTATTTTAATGTTATGGATTGTCTATGGAGCCATGTGATGTTGGTGGATTGGGGTCTAGGTGGAGGGGTGGATTGCAGTTGTTGGGATTAGGGGTGTGTGAGTTAAGACTAAAGGTATGTGACTTAAGACTAAAGGCCTGTGAGTTAAGACAAAGGGTGTGCAGTGGCCACACCTTCGATACCCAGATGCAGGAGAGACTAAGACTGGGACTTGGACTAGTCTCAATTAGTCTCACTTGCCTGCCTGTGTGTGATGTCATGAGAAGCTGCCTCCACCTTTCTGCCTCTGCCATGTACTTCAATTGCTGCCGCCTGCCCCTGAATGGTCTGTAACCATCTAAAACTCTAAGCTAAAATAAACCTTTCCTTTCCTAAATTTCTGCGTGTCAGGTATTGAGTCACAGCAACGAAAAGTACCTGAGACATGAGTTTATTTTCCAGTGCTGGAAACTGAACCCAGACCCTCGTGCATGCCCATCAAAACCTCTACCACTAAGCTATATCTTCAAGACTTTTAGTTGTAGTTTTTATGAGAAACCTGTACACAGTTATCTGTAATAACTATACTAATTCACATGGCCAACATGAGTGTACAGATGTCCCTTCTCTCTACATCTTCACTTGTTTTTCTTTTAATTTCCTCATAATAGCCATTCACCCTGGGGAGGGATGATCTCTTTCTGGTGTTGATCTGCGTTTCCCCGGTAGCTAATGCCCTTAAGCAGTTTTGTTACACTTCTTGGCCTTTAATATCTCTTCTTTTGTGAACTCCATTCATAGCCTATGCAAGGAGAGCTACACCTGCAGGCTCTGTTAGATTTACAGGTAAATATTTCAATGTTGGGGTGCTAATGTATGTTCTGCTTTTAGTCTCCGTGTCATGCGCTCATTGCAGATATATACAGAACACACAGCCTATCCTCTGTTGTCCTCGTAGCCTGCTGTCATTTGTAAACACAATAGTTTCAGAAGGTTTCATCAATTCTTTCAAACATGCTACATGATAACCACATAATATGCTAATCATTTCAAGAGAATCTTATAAGTATTTCTGTCTTTTATTTGTATAAATTTTGTTTTATTTTCTTACTTTATTAGCCAGGGTATTTAGTTTAGTATTAAAAACTAGTATTACACTTGTTCCCCATCTTAGTGAAAAAGTATATCCTTTTTCCCATTAAGCACAATATAGCTGTATCTTTTTTTTCTGGAAGATGTACATTATCAGGATGATCAAGTTCTTTTCTCAAGTAGCTGACATTTAAAGAAAGACATGAATAGAGTATAGTTTTACACATTTTAACAGAAGTTAAGGATTAAAGAACAAGTACTTTAAAAATCCCTTGACCTAGGTAGATCTCGGAGGAAATAATTTAAGTAGGGAATTGCATGTAGCTCAGTGCCATTACTCCCCAAAGTCTTGATTCGAGTACATTTAAACAATCAAGAGGTAATAGTTACATCACTATTTATGAAGGCTGCAGAAGGAAGTTACTTTGGATCTTAAAGTGCCCACAATGTGTCTATATTGTTTTATTCATTTTACAAACAATTTTCATAATTATTGAATGCATATTTAATTTTAAACCTCAAAAAGTTGAAACAATGTAATGGACATTGGGATAAGTCTACTTAAAATAAAATGTAGCACTGTAAGAAAGGAAAGCAGTATGGAATATAATAGCGATTAGTGAGTTTGGCATAGTGGAGAGGCTTGTGACCCAAGCATTCTGGGAAAATAAAGCAGACGGATCACAACTTCAAGCCCCGCTCAGGTGCTCAGGTAATTTAATGAGACGTTGTCTCAAAACAACAACAACAACAACAACAACGTAAGAAAAGCTAGGAATGGGATTCATAGGTCATGAGTTTAGTCCCTAGTATAAAAATATGTGAGATCTATAGTCAAAATTTTCAGCAGACTTTTATGTTTATACAATGTCATCCACCATTTAGAATCTCTAGATGTATAACATCACCAGTACAAAATCTTATTAGATCTGAGGACAAGCCAACAGGCCCAATTAAAGAGTCTATTTTCTGATAATCTTTCAAGTGTCAAACTCAAGTTTAGTTCTAGGAGAAGTCTTTTGTATGAAATAAATCTATTTGCTGGGTATCTTTTTGACTTTTTGCTTTCTTGCAATATATTGTTAACAAACTTGCTCTCTTCCAGAGAAGGTGTCACATTATATACTTAGCAACAACAACAAAAAACCTAATCCTTAAATATATCTAGTAGAAAGCTCAGGAAATGACTGGTTAAAAAATTCACATCAAAAGAGATCAGAGAAAGTCTCAATATCCACTGATTAGAAAGTAGAGCCATTGTTCTCATCTCTGAATGTTGGTTTCTCAAATGTTATTCACCTACATGTAACACGTGCACATTTCTGCCAGATTCTCTGATCAGTTGCTTCCTGGATCTTCCATCTGTTCATTTCTTTCTCTCTGGTTGAGGAAACAAGTTCTGCATTAGTTGTTGATGTGCAATCCATTAACTACTCCTGAGAAAAAGAGGAGCATTTGTGGGTGAAAGTGTTTCACTCCAAAGTCCTTTTTTCTGAAGTACTTGAAATTATGTTAATTTTATTCTCCAGCAGAACAGAATGTTTTAAGAGATTGTCTCATTTTTAAATGTTCTGCTAAAATATTTCAAATACTAGTCACACACCTATCAGCATGCACCAAAATCAAATCAAAGTGGATCAAAGACCTAGACATTAAAAGTGAAACACTGAACCTCCTAGAAGACAAATTAGGCAAATATCTAAAAGCCATAGGGGTAGGCAAAGACTTCCTTGATAAGAGCAGAAGAAATTGTCCCCATTATTAACAAATGGGATCTTGTCACATCAAAAAGTTTCTACACAGCAATGGAAACTCTCAGTATTGTAAAAAGAGAACCAACAGACTGGGAAAAAAATATTCACGACCATCTCAGATAGGAAGCTCATTACTAGAATATGCAGGGAGCTGAAGAAAAGTAAGCCTACCAAAATAAAGAGTCCTATTGAAAAGTGGGCAAATGAAATGAAGAGGCAGTTCACTCACAAAGAAATGCAAATGGCCAATAGACACATGTTCAACATCCCTAGCCATAAGAGAAATGCAAATCAACACAATGCTAAGATACCATCTCACTCCAGAGAGGACGGCCTATGTCAACAAGTCAAATATTAATCAGTGTTGGTGAGGCTGTGGGGAGAAAGGAACCCTCCTGCACTGCTAGTGGGAATGTAAATCTGTACAACCACTTTGAAAAGCAGTATGGAAATCTCTCAAAAGACTGGAAATAAATGTCCCCTTCGATCCAGTGACACCCCTCCTGGGAATATATCCGAAAGAGGTCAAAACAACACATAACAGAGACACATGTTTACCCATGTTCATAGCAGCACAAGTAACAATAGCTAAAATACGGAAGTCACCAAAATACCCATCAAAAGACCAATGAATACGCAAACTGTGGTATTTATACACAGTGGAATACTGTGCATCTATAAAGTCCAACAGCGTGGAGGCCTTTGCGGGCAAATGGAAGAAACTTGAGAACATCATGCTTAGCGAAGTGAGTCAGAAGCAGAAGGTGAAATATCGAATGTTCTCTCTGATATGAGAGACTCACATCACAACTATCTCATGGAACTTAAAAGGAAAAACAAAGCGAGGCAGGGGAGTAGGGTTGGAGGGAGGCAGAGGTGGGTAGGGGGAGGGACTAAAGGAGGGTAGGAAAGTCCTTGTCACCTCGACAAGATACGTATGTGCACAAAATGCTCAACTTCATTGGAAACCTTAAATTTTGTGCTTATACATATCAATAAAATGGGGGGGAAATAAAATACTAAAAAAATGTCTTAAAAATGCTAACACTGTTTGAAAGAGATGGTTTGGGTAAAACAGGTTTTTAGTATCACAGTTTTCATTTGAGACTGTACACGGACCTAAGTCTTTCACACAACTGTTTCATGGACAATATTCAGTAAGCACACTAGCCCACCTCAGAGTGAAGAGCACAATGTTCCCGGGGTGAGATTCTCCTCCCGTGGATTCCTTTGTCCGAAAGGGTCTTTCCTACTTTTCTCACAGGCTGCCCCTTCTTATTCCTCAGATATTAGGAAAGATTTCAATGTCACTGCTCACTTTCTTGTCTCATAAAGAAGCGTACGATTTCAATCAAGAGAACATGAGCTCCATATTAAAAATAAAATCATCACCCCTCTTCCAACAACTATTACATGGTTTTGAACAACTCATTGTGACTTTGTGCACCTTATTTTACTTTATAAATGGACTTGATAAAGACATCTTTTAAAGTTGTAGTTAAGCATGAGGTGTGAATGGTAGGTGCCTAGGAGAAGTCATGAAGGATCTTTGTCTACGAATTGCATGAGCTGGGAATCCATTCTTTCCTCTTGAGCAATCCAGGTACTCTGTTAGGAAATGACACCATCACTGGATGGTAGAATCAACTATTAGCGGGGCTGGAGGAATGGCTCAGGGGCTATGTCATCATAAGGAGGCATGGTGCTGCACACCTGTAATCCCACCACTTGGGAGGCTGAGGCAGGAGGATAGCCATGAGTCCAAAGCCAGCCTGGGCTCCTTAGCGAGTTCAAGATCAGCCTAGGCTACAGAGTGAGATCCTGTCTCAAAAAAATAAAAAAATAAATAAATAAAAAAATACAAAAGACTACTAGCTAAGGTAATTTTTTCATACTTTTTCTGCCTTGATATATTTTTCTCTATGACCAGTGCTTCTGATGAAAGGGCAGAACCTGTACTAACAGGTAAAAAAAAAAAAAAAAAAAAAAAAAAAAAAAAAAAAAAAAAAAAAAAAAAAAAAAAAAAAAAAAAAACCTCTTCATTTAAAATGGCTCTGTAAGGAAAAGCCTTTGCTTGATATGATTATTAACAATTAAGAAAATAAAATCATTTGGACAACAGAGCTAAGCGGTAGGAATTTTATTAGCATTTATTGCTTTCTTTCCTCACAGTTTTTGCTAAATTCCTCAAAACAAAGGCAGAGTACAGCCATTATGAAAGCAGGGGTGCAAGGGAATTCATCTATTAACCTTGTCCTGAAATCTAGGTTCAATGAATGTCTTTAGAAAAGGGCTTTTACCAGACAGAAAATTCAACTTCCTTGGACTTTAAATGGTAATGGTGGTGTGTAACAGCTTTAAAACTGCAGGTTTATCTGAAGATAATCTTGGAGTCCTGCCTGAAGGACGAGAACAAGCTGTCCCTTTCTACTCAAAGCATCTCTTTCAGGGTTAATAGACTAAGAGTGTAGCTCTGTATTTAAAGTTGAAAGCTCAGGAAAGAGAAAGTAAAATGCTGATTGTGATAATTAAAGTCAATTTTGGATTTTGATGGGGTCAAATGTGCTCTTGACCGTTTTAGATCCCAATTTATTGCATAGGTCATTTCTTTAAATCTTTTGTAAGTTTTAACTAGGAGTTTATCGGTCATTTTTGTCCATTCAAAGAACAAACTCTTGAATCCATTGATCCTTTTCCTTTTTGTCTCAATTTTATTAATTTCCTCTATGATTGATGCAATTTCTTTCCTTCCATTAGTTTCAAATTTGGATTGTTCATGTATTCCTTAGGGACTTGGGATGCATGATTTGTCTATTTATTTGGGATTACTCTATTCTTTTAATATGAGAGATTATAGCTCTAAACTCTGTTAGAATAATGTTCTATCAGTTGTGGTATCCTTTGTCATTTCATTATAGAATTTTAAAAACTTCTTCTTTTACTTCTGTAGTGATTCTTTGGGTCTTCAAGAGTTTGTGTAGTCTCTGCAGTTGCTTTTGATGTTCATGTCTGCTTTCATTTTGTTATTAACTGATAGCATAAGAAGATTATTTATTATTTTAATTAATTTCAGTATGCTTTTCAGTATATGATATAAAATATTTTGGTTTTCTGCGGAAGAAATGTGTGTTCTTTTGCTGGTTTAAGCATGCTCTTAAGTCCAAGAAGTCAATGGGATGACAAAAAAATTTATCTACTGATTTCACGCAAATAAAAAAAATAAAAAAAAAAACCACTGGCATACAGAACAAAAACATACAGAACATACACAATCAACAAAGACCCAGAAAAGCTGAAGAAATTATAGCTAACAACAGCAAAGTGGGGGACATTACAATCCCAGACTTCACGGTGCACTGGAAGGACAACTTACAGAACAAAAAGATGACCAAAAATCTGCCAGCTACTTTTCAAACAAGTAAAAGACCCAAACAGAAAATGGGCAATTGAAATGAATAAGCACATTTCAAAAGAAGAAGCTTAAATGGCCAAACAAATATATGAAAAAAATAAAAGAAGGAAAATGATGTTCAATGTGTCTGGCCATCATAGAAATGGAAATCAAGCAAAACTGAGATTCCACTTCTCATGACAAAGAATGGCTCCCTTCAAGAACCCAAAACCCAATAAATGCTGGCAGGGTTGTGGAGAAAAAAAGAAACCCTCCTACCTCTTTGATGGGCATGTAAAACAGTAAACCTACTACAGAAATTAGAATGGACAGTCTTCAGAAAAAATAAAAATTGAAATTCTGTTTGGCCCTGCTATGCCTCCCCAGTATGTATACTTGAAAGAGTTAACCATATATTAAAATGATGAATCCATATTAGTGTTTATATTAATACAATGCATAATAGCTAAAAATTGGAAGTGATCTATATATTCATCAATAGATAAATGGAAAAATACATCATGGTATACATACACATTGGAGCAATAGCAACAAAGAAAGATAAATTTGAACTATTTCAGAAAAAAATGTAAAAACACCTTGAGGCATTCACAGTAAGTGAAATATGCCAGACATATTTAGTTAAGTGTTGTGTAGTTTCTAATATTTGGGAAAACCAAAACATAAATATTTTAAAAATCAAAATACAAGATGGATGGCAGAGGAGAGGGAAATCAATTTTGTGGAGGTGGGAAGGGAATAAAGGAATGGGAAGATGGAAGTGCAGGGAGGAGAAGGAGAAGGAAAAGTGATTATGTAGCAACACAGACATGTCAGGCCAAGCAACCACGGTCCTTGACCTTGGGAATTGTGAGTCAAAATAAGTGTTTTCTTACTGGAGTTGTTTATTCCAGGTTGACATAAAAATGGAAAGGTGACTACCACAGAAAATCCAATTCATAACAAACTACACATCCGTCACTCAAATGTCCTGGAAATAGTAGGAGAGGTAGTAATTGCAGGAGTTGTTAGGATGGTTCCTTCTGGGTAGGAATACATGTAAACTATGTATGTGGAAAGTTTTATATGTGTGTGTATGTGCTTAGATTGTTTAAATTATTTGCATGTTCATTTTTTGCATCTATAAATGTATAAATTTAAGTTATACAATGTGTTTTACAACAAAGTTCTTTGGACTTCTGGTCAAGATGGCGACTGAGTAACAGAACTACACAGTGTCTCCTCATCAACTCACTTAAAAAGTCAAGAAGAAAGTTAGAAAAAGTGTGTTTGGTGTACCTAGGAAAGAGAGGAGCATCCCCCAAAACTGAAAGATGACCAGCGGGGAGGCCAGAAACTCTGAAGGACCATCGAAAACGGAGCGGAAACAAAAAATCCCCACGGTTAAGGAAACGGCCACAGCTGCTCCAAACAGCAGGCAGCTGCGGAGGGAGAAAAGCACGCAGGGACCTGAACATTGGACGGAGCAGAGCTGGGAGAGAAAAGAGCACACAACAGGAGAGGAGGCTGCGGGCGGGTCTGAAATCCTGAAGTCACATGGGGTGAGGAGGAAAACAGCCGACTCAGTGAGGCCCCAAGCTGCCGGCATCCACAGATTACAAACGAGGTCCGGAGGCCAGCACCTCAGCCCGAGGTAAGTGCGGACCCGGATAAGTGGGAATTATTGGCAGTGGTCAGCCCCAGCCTCAGAAGCACCAACCTGCAGGTGTGTGTACTACAAACACAGCGAGGGGTCCCCCTAGAAAAGGCCCCAGGATCCCAGATCAGAAACGGGGCTCAACAGCCATTACAGACAGTGACCTCAGCAGGAGCCATTTTCTTCCCTGTGCACCAGAGACAGTCAGAGGTAGCAGAACCATGGGGAAACGTGGTAAGAAATCTTATACAAAAAGATCTGACTCCCCAGGGGATGGTACAAGGGGTGCCAAAATTGCAGAACTCAAAAAACAGATGGGCATGAGTGATGGTGACTTCTGGACCAAGATAGCCAGTGAAATAGAGCAGGAATTAAAGCAGGAATTATCAAAGCAGGAAGCAAACCAGGAAGCAAACCAGGAAATAAAACAGACAGAGCAACAGCTACAACAACACTTAGCTAAGCAAAAAGCAAGCCTTGAAAAGAAATTAGAGGAGACCAAAGAAGAAATGGGGAAGTGTGGTTACAAATCTCCTACAAAAAGACCTGAAAACCCAGGAGATGAAGTCAGAGTAAATAATGATGAGTATGGCAAAAATGATGGCAATTTCTGGGCCCAGAAACTCAATGAATTAAAGCAAGAAATAAAATAGACAGCAGAAGAGCTACACCAATACATAGATAAGCAAAAAGCAAGCCTTGGGAAGCAGCTAGAGGAGACCAGAGAAGAAATATACCAGATGATAATGAAGAAAAAAGAAGAAAATAGAGAAGAACACAGCAGAAATATAGAAAAATTAAATGCATATATTCAGGAAATGAAAAACACACAGGTAATAATAAGCAACCACTTTAAACAACTTCAGAATAGAATGTCAGACTAGAAAATGAAGTGACTAAGCTGCAACATACAGGCCATGAAGAACACAAAGCAAATAAAGAAAGTGAGTCATTACAATGACTGATAGATGATTCAAGGAGAAACAACCTCAGAATTATGGGAATCGAGGAGAAGACTGAGGACAAAACAAAAGGTTTACAGGACATGTTTAATGAAATAATGGAAGAAAATTTCACAAATTTAAGAAAAGAAATGAACATGGAACTATTGCAGGCATATAGAACACCAAACAACTTTGATCAGAAGAGATCCTCATCACAACACATCATAATTAAAATTACAGAATCCCAACACAAAGAGAAAATACTAAAAGCGGTAAGAGAAAAACAGAAGGTGACCTACAAAGATAAGCCCATCAGGATAACGGCAGATTTTTCAATCCAAACTCTAAAAGCTAGGAGATCTTGGAGCAGTGTCATCCAAGCACTAAAAGAACATAAATGCCAACCAAGACTGATATATCCAGCAAAATTATCTTTTAATTTAAAGGGAGAACTTAAAACTTTCCATGACAGAGACAGCTGAAAGGAATTTGCGGCCACTGAACCAATATTGCAGAAAATACTTAAAGGAAACCTGGAAAGTGAAAGGGAGACCAGTGACACCAATGACCCCAGAGAAGAAGTGACAACAGCTAGAGGAGAATGAGCTGAGAAAAAAAGTATGTTGGTAATCAGTGAAATATGAGTAAATAAGATATGAAAGTTAAGGAATTCTGAAATAACTAAATTTGCCTTCATGTTTGTCACTTTAAGTGTATTTATGTGGTATAGATTTGACTTCATTTAATGTAGCAAGGTGATATAGTTTTAACTCTGTATTGCTGTAGCTATTCGCTTATCAGGTCACTAATGGAAGTTTATCCTAAGGAAACTGATTGATGTAAAGATAACCTTGTGAATGTACAAATATGCACCTTCCAGTATTCAGCTAAGGCAATTGAATTTTATGCATCTATTTATTTTTTCTCTTTCCCAAATTAACTAGTCTTTTTGAACTACATGCTTATAGTTATTTTCTAATGGGAACTGGTGGGTAAGGCCAGGTGTAACAATAACAACAAAGATATAGGAAAATATGGGAAAAAAACTTTTCATGAATATCCCAATAAAGGGATTGGTTGGATTCAGAGAGGAGATATCAAGATTTGACTACTGCAAACTCATTAGAGGAACAGGAAGCTGGGGTGGTGACTTGAGTGAAATGACTTAGGAGCGGAAAATTAATATGTTAAACACCTTATGGTTTCTCAGACTTGGAAAACCCAGAACACAAGCATTCTTTGGAACCACACGAAGTGATAGCTGGAGCCAGAGGAACGGACAGGGAGGGGGTGGGAGGGTAGAAGATGGGAAGGGATTGTAAAGTCGATGTGACACATAGATGTATGAAACACCCAAATTTATTGTAAATACTATGTATTACATCTGTGTATTAATAAAAATAGTGGAAAAAAACAAAAAAAGGACCATACAACAAAGTTCTTTGAAAAAAACTTTCAGAATCAAAAATCATCTGGGATTTTTTTTAACCTTTATATTCTCTCTGTTTTTGAAGTTTTGTATCTGGGTAAAAGGTTGGTTTCCAATGGCTGGTTGAACTGTGAGGCAACTGAAGTCAAAGTCAATAATAAAGATCGTCACATTTACTTCTGGATTTCAGGTTTCAGAAAGGAAAAGAAAGCCCTGTCTCATTGAAGATACTTTTGTTCCAAACTTTCATACTAGTCCCCAAAGATGATTTCTACATACATTATGCTTGTGACAGTATGCCCCAGAATATATGAATAACATTTTTAAAATTTAAGTATCACACTATTAAATTATTTCTTTTCTTACTATTCCAAGTTTGAAAGACAACTTGATTACAATGTAATTATCAACATCATACTTTGAAAACATTCTAAGTACTTAGGAGAATATTCATAAAAATAGTGTTTGTTCTAATAATGTTGTTGCATCATGACTAATATTTTTAAGAGGAATAATACTTGAATACACATTGAGAATAAAATCTTGATTCTCTAGGTTACAATATAATAAATGAGTATGCATGTGTATATACATGTGCTTAGTACATACTCATGCTTATGCACAGATGTAGACATACAGTTGGACACAGCTCTGAAAAATATTCGAATTTAATTACAGATTTGCTAGTTCGCTACAACACCATTTATTTCAACAGACTTTTCTGAACCCCAAGATTTGGCAGTTACATATATCCATTAGACTGTCTCAGCAAGTTTACTTTCTCACAAAGTGACAGGCTTGATTAGTAAGTATGCCCTTCATCTGTAAGGTTCCTATTTGTCTAGTATTTCACAGCAAGCAATTCTGATGAATAGTGCAATTAACCTTTCTGTTATTAAAACAATTAATTGCAAAAATTAAAGACATGACAGGGACAAAATATTAATGCATAAATTATTAGGTTCAGAAATTATAATTATTAGTCCATTTATTATAATTGTGACATAAACAATGAGCAAATTGTATGCTAAAATTTCTGATAAAATCTTTTGTTTTCCACTTTTTTATAGACAAAGGAGTGAGCATTTTATGTGGGGTAGAAAGTAGAAAAGAAAATTGCTAACAACTGCTAACAACATAAAGATATGATAATAAATTATACTGATAAGATACTACCTGAATAATATCTGTGTAAATGTTTTTAATAAGTTTTCTGAGAATATATACAATGTTATGCTGATGTTTATGAAAAATGTTGGTGTGGCTTTTTCCCCTTTTACTTTCTTTTAGGATTATAAGGACACAAAATAGAAGAAATTGACCCCTTAATTATTTAGCATCACAAAACTTTAAGGTACATGCTCAATTTTGGCCTATGTTTCTGGTTATACACAATTATATTTATTTATAGTCAGGTTTGGGAGAGCAAACTAAAACTTCCAAAACTCACTCTTCTCATCAATTTTGTAATAGATACATATAAATGAGAAAGGACATGTGAATATGAAAGCATTCCATAAATGTGAGTTACTGGCTTTACTTCGCAAAAATGTTGCGTTCAGAGAAACAATGCGTTCTGCCCTAATCAAAATAGCAGCCTTTTGATTGACTTGGAACTGTTATTTGATTGACTGGGGGATTAAGCATTTGATAGTTAATTTTAAATAATTTAATTAAAACAACCGTATCTATTGTATTTGCTGTACTCTTTAAAGCCCTTACACACAAGCTGGATTTAATGAGCCTATTAGCCTGACTAGAGTCCCAAACTGGACTAGGTAACTAGTAGGCTTAATCTTCATAATTTCAAAGGACAGGCACCAAAAATAAAATATGCAACTTTTTAGACAGTTTATGATGCTTCTGCTCCTACAGGAACTCTTTGTTAGCACAAGTGTGAGCCTTTCTTAAGTTATGATATTATGGCCATGGTGAATATTTTACTTTCTATTCATTTGTACACAATGAAGATATTATCACCACCGAGTACACTCTTGGGGTTAGGGAAGAGAATAGAGATCATCTATATAAAACTCAATTCATACAGGAGCCACTTTATAGTTCAACTCAAAGCGAGAAAAGTAGTTATTTCGTATAGTACTATTCAAATACTTCACAAGCTGGTCCTGTCACATCTTGATATTGCTCAAAATGATATAGCAATTTCACCATAATATCACTTGATGATTTGTTTTGTGAAAGGAAAAATACAAAAAAAAAGCGTTTGGGGTATGTTGAAAACACAATAGGCTATAAAATACCTATTTTTGTAGGCAAAAGAGCTAAAGCATTGTGATAGGTCATCAGATAGGTAGATGGATAGACAGAAAGACAGAGAAGTTGTCACTAGACTGATGTTTCTGAAAGAATGTCCAACATTTTATGCACAATTTTCTCACTGGAAAGCATTAGTTGATGAAATATTTGATGACTTAATGTTTCCCTTTGTATAGTTATATAGCAGACCCTCAACACTTTCACTGACTGCGAAGATTCATCTTTTCTCAAGATGGTTTTCAAGTTTTCTTACTTTGTTATTTGTATAGTAGCCAATGTGTGAAATATCAAGAGAAATTCATTCAGTAGATCAAAAACTCCTAAATTAATAAAAGAGAATATTCAATAGTCACTGTGGGCTACATATGCAAATGACAATATTTTATTTCAAACAGAAATTATTAACTTACTTATGATGGTCTTTTTGATGTGTGATCAAAAGCAGTTGTTATTCATTGCTTTAATTTGGGTGAAGTTTTGGTGAAGGGACAAGGAAGAGCAGGTGGAAAGTTTGGTTCCGGGGCTTTTTATTCAAAGATGTGGATCAGACACAAAGGACTTTGATGTCTTCAGCTAAGTGGAAGTACAAGACGAAGGATACCTATTGTTTCCTTGTAAGTGCATGAGCGACATGTTTTTAAATCTGGCGAAGTTTAAGGATAAATTAGTTGTATTTTATTTTCCAGTAAAATTAAGTTTAAAGAAAGCAAATATAGTGCACATTTTAGTTGATAAAATGTATCCAAATACTATTCAAATTCTATTTAGATTAACAATTTACTTTTAGCATTAAGGTATTTTAGAGATAAAATTAAAATCTTCTGAAAGCACAAAAAGTATTCCCTTGTCAGGGAGCATTCCTATCTGCTTGCTTCCCTGTGATATAATTTTATCAAATTTTACTGTCATCAATATTAGAGAAAACATATTAACTTGTGTCTGATTCACATAGTCCCTTTAGTGAAACAGGAAGCAACTTCATATTGTATTACTCAATGTTCTGCAATAAAACAAAACCAAATATATATGTGTGTGTGTATATATATATATATATACATATATATATATATATATATATATATATAGAGAGAGAGAGAGAGAGAGAGAGAGAGAGAGAGAGAGAGAGATGTATTTTTTATAAACTGACTTGTGCACCTGCCCAAGTTTCACACTTCCAACCTATTGTGGTATGTCTGGTACCCTGGAGAACCAGGGCAGGGCTCTAGGTCTAAAACACGCTGATGGCAGAACTGTGCCTTTTTTCAGGGAAGTCAGCTTTCTCCATAGAAAGGCTATCAGCAGATGGGATGATTCAGACCCACATTATGGACGGTAATGACTTTTTTTTCAAAAGAAATACCAATCTTATTTTAAATATATCCACAAATATCTAGAATGTTTGACCAAACATTTCAGTATTACGGCCTACCAACATCATTCATAAAATTAACTCTCACACAAAAAAGAACATTCAAATGTCAAGAAAACCAGAGGTCAAAACAACAAAATTAGTTAATGTTACTCAAAGGCTTTTGGAGATTGCTTACATGAGTTTGGAAAACTCAAAAAAGCTTTAAAATTCTGGTTTAAATAAATGTGATGTCAGTGAGTTATTATCAACTTATTAGATTTAGAGCACAGAAAGCATTTACTGATACCGTCATAATTCTTTCTTACACTCAAGGCGGTTCCCAACACGTTTTCTAATCAAATAAGTCAGCAGATCAGAATCTCTAACACTGTTTTTAACTTTTCAATTAACTTGAAATGGTTAAATCCCAGGCGAATTTTCCCAAATTTAAACCTCTTGCTAAAGAGGCAAATTTTAATTTTGATTTACATGATTTGCATCTAAAATAAATCCCTAGGCATAATCAAACTAAGATAGTTTTAACTAAAATTTAATACTAAAATTTCTCAAGCATAGTCCAAGGACCATGAATATACTTTCACATTGCATCCTGGTCCAAACGCTGTATATATTCATGGAATTTTAATTTGAGGTTTCATTAATAGGAAAAAACACAGTAAAGGTTTGAAAGACGAATGTCATTCATTACAGGCAATAGTCAAGAAGTACGCCACGGTTAGCATTCTACAAATATGTAATCTTGTTACATTGTGAAATGCTATAATACTCTGCCCTTTTCTAAAATACAGTTTACTAGAGCATGGCAGGGAGAAGGCAGGAAGCCAAGAATGTGGAACAGGCAATTACATAATGTAAGTTATTTTTCTCATTTTTAAAATAAAATTTTCTGTGCCTTCTAATCCTATTTCTATCATAATATGTCACGGCAACACCCCTACGGACACAGAAAATTTCATCGTCGTGCTTTATTGCATCCATCTATTTAATTGTTTTTCCTTGAATAGTTTTAAAATTTTAATTTTTATGATTTTTCTAACTGGCAACTGAAATAAATTGAAGTTTATCTTCTGCGTTTTTCTTTGTAACTTCTCAAGCTTTCTGAATACCGCAGCTTTGTCAAGACACAGCTGCAAATGTTTCCACGTATATTGTATTTTCTGTGTGTCCGTCAAATTTACTTGAAATTTTCAGGCAGGGTTTGAGGAGATTATTTATCTAATTATGTAAAAAATACTGTGCTACATGTACAAACAGCATTTTCTTCTTGTTGTTGTCAAATTGAACTACTTGGACACTATGAGCTCTGGAATTGCATTTATATCCAGAATACTCTTACATAGATAGGGGGCTAAACCAGGCATATCTGTGACCCAAAAACCTTAACAGGCAAGCTTTATTAAAACTATATATTTTTTCTTTGAAAGGTTCACTTGTGACATTTAACAAGATTAGTATATTAAAATATTTTGTTCCAATTTTTCATACTTTATGATTTCTATTTCACAACATTAAAAAGTTAGGTGTTCTACATAACATACAAGGACTGTCTGACTTTCCATAGTACTTATATCTGTGTTAACAGAGTGAAGTTTTACACTTAATGAATTTCTTGGAAATAAATCAGATTCTACCTTATAACTTACATATTTATCTATCCATCTATGTAGTCCTTAATATACTTAGTCAACATTTATAGAATTATATGTTATGATGTTTTGTCTTACAGGCACACAAAAGAATGAAGGATTAAAAATTAAAGTATTTGACCTTTATTCATTATTCTTTCATGAATAATATATGTATTAAATGTCCTTTAGGTGCCATCCAATAACCATGTACTAATAATAACAGTTGTTAGCCTGCTCTTAAGTATCTGAAAAGAGCTCTGGAGACTTCAAACAAATGTCATAAGAATCAGCATTTGATCATATAGAACAAAGTTTACTTGGGGCTGGAGAAATAGCTCAGAAGTTAAAGGGCTTGCTTAGCAAATGCTAAGCACCGGAGTTTGATTCTCCAGCACCACATAAACTGGGCACAGTGGTACAAGCCTGTAATCTTAGCACTGAGGCTAAGGTAGGAGGACTGACTTGAGCTCAAGGCCAGCCTGGGTTTTGTAGTAAGTTCCGAACCACCTAGACTACAGAGTGAGACCCTGTCTCAAAATGGAAAAAAAAAAAGAAAAGTTACCAAACATTAAGCAGTAAATGCTAATGGAAGCAGAAAATAAAGTTGTTTAGGAACACTTTAAATAAGCTAAGTATCAAAAAGTAAAGACTACCCAGTTAAATAATTCAACAGTAAAATTATTAAATATGCTTATATTTGATACAAAATCTAAAGGAAACAGGGGCACACCACTCCCTCCTTCAGTTGGGTTAAGTTCAAGACCTTTTCTTGTATGGGCCATTTCCTTATGAGGGCTCTCCCTAGAAACACACACGGCGACATGCTAAGAATTGTTTCTATACACACTACTTCTGCTTTTTGTGTGCTTCTTAGCCACCACTAGAAGAAAGACTGGTCACCATAATCTTCTCTACCTTATTTAAATCTGAAGCTTGTTCTATTGTTCACTTGTTTATACTGAAAACTACATATCCCAGAATGCCATTTCCTCAGTGGTGTCTCATTAGAGATTAGGGAGGGAGGGAGGGAGGGAGGGAGGGAGGGAGGGAGAGAGAGAGAGAGAGAGAGAGAGAGAGAGAGAGAGAGAGAGAGAGAGAGAGAGAGGTTAAACATGACTTGGAACTTGGAAAGTGGAAAGAAAGCAGCAGACACTAGGCTTTAAAGGTCAGAGGGCGAAGAGAACTGTAGATATACCAGAAAGCTCTAGTTCACCCTCTGTATTTTTGACTTTACATCCACTTCCTCCTAAATGGAGGCCTGTTTTATTTACAGCAACCTCAGTCCGCCCATCCAGGCAACCATAGTTGTGAACTCAGCCAGGGGTAGTTCTGAAGGCCAGCAACCTTGCCAGGCCTTCCTGAGTCTTCCTGCCCTAGCATTTTTTTTTTTAATTGTGAAGATGCAGCTAAAACATTATTGTAAAGATCTGAAAGCAGTGGAGCTCTTTCCTAGCATTTTGAGAACTGTGAAAAAAATCTTCTTTAAAAAATTAGTCAAAATTTTAGTGAAAGTAGCCAAGAGAATACAAGCTAGAATGAAGGGAGCTATTTGAGTAAGAGAGTCCCTGAACGAGAACAAGATCAGATTTGGTTTTATTTTGAGCCCAGAATTAGGGAGTCACAGTGTGATCCTAACAAGGCTGGGAATACACGAAAGGATTAGTTATACACAGCTCACCAAGATCAGCTTTTACTTTTTCAGTGGGATGAACATCTTAGTTTTAATGTAGAATAGCTATTAATTAGAGGCGTAGGATTTAAGAAGCTAAGAGTTTCGTCTTAACTATGGACACATTACCAACTCAAACCTCTAGCAGCAAAAAGGAAATGCTACAGCCACTCTGGCAGACAGACAGCAGGCGTGGAAAGGTTTTAGGAGTTCTTTTGATAAGCATACATTTCATTGAACATCCATGCTGTGTGTTTGAAGGTCAGAGCTTATTTAAGAAGCTGCTTAAAAACAATACCTGAATTTTGTATACAAGTTGTAATGATTACTTAAAAATCCAAGGTGCTCATATGAAAAAAAAAAATAACATGAAGGTGAAAATAACAAGGAATAAAACTTGGGATAGGGAATGTTTTACTTTGTATGGTTTGCATTTAACTATTTACAAAAATGCAATTATTTTTATTAAAAATAAAATAGTAAACGTTCCTCATATGCTATATGTCTAACTTTTATCAACCAAAGGCAAGTTAGAAATGACATTTAAGTGCATTGAAATTAACAAATGCATATTGAGAGTGTACTATACTCTGTATGATTCTCTAGATCCTGAAAATGTTTATAAAACAATACATTTTGAAAATAAAATATTTACATTGTCCTTATCAACAATTGTTATATCTATGTGTATTACCTCAATGCAGACGATAGAATATATGTTTCACTAATTTATATGTTAGTTTTGTAGTTTCTAAATTGAATATTTAAGAACCATAATTTGCGTTATAATATGACAGCATTAAAAAGTTATTGGTTGTTACAAGTAATTCATCAACATTTGTAATATTGGTAAATTATTATGGAAGATTAGGGTTCAGTTATAATTTTACAGATTCATACAGTAATAATACACAGATATACTTTTGGCCCAGATCCATGATATGTAAACTGTATCTTCTAAACTCTGGGAATAATCATAGGAATTTCTTTGATCAATGCACATAGGTAGAATAACACAACATATGCTTAGAATTTGGTTCTATGTCTACAGTGTGTGTCCCCTCCCCGCTGCATCACTATAGAAAAAAATCTTGGTAGTTTGTTCATCATAACAAACCAAAGCCAATCAGAAGTATCTACTGCTTGTACTGGCCAACACATAGGCAGGCCAAGTACATGTGTGTGTTTACACCACTGAGTCCTAGACCAGTTTGTTAAGCAGCATTAGCATTGTCTGGACAACATTTTTTCAGGCTTTGCAGCAAAAAAAAATTTAAGCTAATGCAAAATATATGGTACTTATTTTAGAATAGGGAACATAGTGAGTTGGAACTATTGTAGAATTAAGAGATTAAGAGAAAACTGGTGTGTTACGACAAAAAATGGTGATATATATTATGTAGAAGAGAAATACTTATTACAATATCCATGATTGAGAAAACTGAAAGTCAATTAAATAAGATTAAAGCTGAAGGATAGAATTTCAAGGTTAACTAAATTTGAGAAAGTATAAGAAAAAATAAAAATAAATTAGTTCTTGTGCCAAATGAGTCTAACAGCTTGCAGACTTGAATAGAGTTTCCCATAGAATTAAAAATATTTGTATTATAATAATCCCAAATCTTTACTAGTAGCAAAAGCAGTGTGTGTCTGTGTGTGTGCACATGTGCACGTGTGTATGCATCCTTACACATTTAGCACACTTAATGGATGAATTGGGATACACCATCTCTGCTCAGCCACTTGCTGGTGGGTTAAATTCAAGCAAGTCATCTCACCTTTCTGTGCTTTAGTTGAATCATTTCTAAGCTTGTCATGACATAGGATGGTTTAGGGTATATAAATTAATTGGATTTAGTGAATTAGATTTTGAAAAGTTCCTAATGAATGTTCTTTATGGAACAGTCATTCCTGATCACCTTGGAGTTTTATTTAAAAATTAAGTGTAGGAAATGCCACTTTTTTTTTACTCACTACACAGATTACTTCAACTAGATGGTGATAATAAACCAAGAAATGTATTTACACCCAAATAGACAAAAACACTACAAAAAGACAACAACAGGTATTTAAACTCATTCATTCCAATGGAACCTCATGTGTATTGTGTTTGAGCTACATGGTTATACATGTAGCTCTGTTATGTGTTACTTTGACCTGTTTTGGAGATATTCGCTGAAGGGGTGTCGCTGGATCGAAGGGGTTCTTTATCTCCAGTCTTTTTATGGGAGACCTGCCAGTATTTTGCCCAAATTCCTATCCTTTGTAAACACAAGCACTTTTTTTCTCATATGAATGCTATGATAGAAAATTTGATTTCTCCTCTGCAGAAGACACGCTAAATCCTTGACACCCAACCTTATTCATAGCTTTGCTCCAGAAAACACTGTCAAAACAGAGAATCTTTCCCCAGTCTTAGTCATTCTTACCACTTTTCCTGTCAAGTAGTCAGATAGTGTTACTTTTCTGCTAAACTCTCTCTCTCTCTCTCCTCTCTCTCTCTCTCCCTCTCCTCTCTCTTTACAAATTTACAAACCTGAACACCTGTTTTCAGTCATTCCTTGGCATTACCAAATGTCACCTTCTCCTAGTAATTTCTCTTCCTCATATCCTTGGTAGGTATAATGTCTGGTTTTGTTTTCGGTGCCCTAATAAACCTTCTCTATTAGGTATTAGGTATATCCGGCCTCTTTGTTAACCCTATTCTTCATTCTTTCAAGTGGTAGCCATTAATTTGACTTCATATAACATCTACCTTTGGCTCTCACAACTCCTGCACGTGACATTCTATGACAAATTTACAGTCTGTCCTCACTGTTCCTCTGGTTCTTTAACCTAGAAGCACTGAAGTCGTCTTTTTTTCTTCCCATCTACATCTACCCTGTAGCAAATGGCCTCACTTTGGAAATGAACTGTGAATGAATAAGGGGGAAGGCCACGCTGAAGTCTGTAAGAAAAAAAAAAAAAAACTATCCAGAGAAAAGGAAGAAAACGAGTACAGAACAGACTCTGATTCAGTAACATACCACCTGCATTTGAGCAATGCCAAAGACAAACTGCAGTCAGTGTGATTAATCCCAAGGGAAGAGAGGAAAAAAGTATCAGGAAAAAGAAAAAAAAAAAACGAAATGAAGTATAGCTCAAATCTTCCACATCTGTCCTCTTCTTTTTGAATTCCAAAAGGCAGAATGGCTGCAAATGTGCATATAGTTGTGAAATTTTCTTTGTGTCCTCTTAACTAGGTGAAGGAAATGCTCATTGTTTGAAAGTGGCAACAAGAAAAACATTAAAACCAAATTTTAGTGGGAAATCTCAATTACAACAAACCTTGGAACAGACTTTTGGTAAGGATAGTGAAGACTACTTATTTACTCAGCCTCAAACAGGCTAAGTATTTTCAGCTCTGATCCACTACACTCACAACCAAGAATTATCTTTGCAGGAAAGTCATGCATAAGAAAAATAGAGGCAGGCTCGGTGCTGCAGACTTGAGATCCCAGCACTCAGGGAAGCAGAGGCAGGAGGATCCCAAGTTCAAGTCCCATCTGGGCCACTTAGTAACTTAGCTACACTTTGCCTCAAGAATAAAAAAAAATAAAAATAAAATGGGCTGAGGATGTAGCTGAGCATAAAGGCCCCAACGCTCATATCCTAGAGTTTAAAGAAAAAATCCTGAAGTATTTATTGACAAGGAAATTCCTTCTTCTGTGTTTAAGACCTAACCATTTCAGGATCTCTCTCTAGATGGCAATAAGGAAACTCCCTAGAAGTTCAGAACTTCATCTCCAGTGTTTTACTCTCTTCTTGTGTCTTTTCTGGACATTTCGAATGGAAAACACTCCCTGCTTTGATAGACCGTAATAGATTCCCACATTGATTATATTAGAGGGAGAGAGTTCAGCCTTCTGGGCCTGCTACAGTACTTCGCATAATTTCACCTCAACAACTCTTTGATGACTGTGAAAGCAATGACAGATATTACTTCCATATTTGGTAGAAAAATCTATAGTTCTTTGCTCTAGTTCATTCTACAGTAAATATATTTTCTTCCAAAAACAACAAAAATACAAGTTTTTCATACTATGAACAATCCAATATAGACTATCTAGTATTCAAAATGTTAAACTCAGGAGAGGTATATATTACAGCCAGCATGCCCTTGCATGCATTCAGTTTTCAGAGGTAAGCGTGTTCCTCCAGGTTGCTTAAAGTGGAGATAAGGACAGGCTGAAACTTGGAAGCTTCACATTTATGTAATGCAATAAAATTATTCTGAAATTACTAACACCCTGCCTCAAGATGATCAATCACTGTGAAACTGCTTACAGCTTGGTAAATTATGAATCTAAAGAGATTACAACTGTCATCTTCATCTCTTGCACTGGAAAATGATTCATATTTCAAATCCAGGCTATCTTTGCATACAATTTGGTGTTATGGTGTTATATTGTCCTGCCACCTACTAATCACGATTTCAAAAGATGAGTCTTCCAACAGAAAACATACATTTTCCTCTTATCAGGACAGCCAGCTCACCTTGGCAGAATTAAGTATTCCCAATATAAGCTCTTGATTTTTTGGGGTTATGTTTATTGTGAAGTTCTGAGTGAGAAGAAATTTGTCGTATGCAGTGTGTTGTGGCCTACTTAATAAAATAAAACTATAATGAAAATCCTCAGTCTGAAACTGAGTTTTCTAAGTATGTTGTGGTGGAAAATTCCTATAAATTATGAGTTTCATCTTATAAAAGTATTGTTTCTCTCACAATATTCAGAAAGAATATATAAAATACGGCCAGGGGTTAAATTAACTACAGTAGAATAACAACAGATAGAAGTCAAATATTCTGCCTTTCTATATCTGTGGACAAATATGTCACCTAGATATAACCAATCAGAGAACAGTATCCTCCTGACCAGAAGAATTATTCTGAGACAAGTCCATTATCTATTAATAAACTCACCAATCACAAGAATACTTAGAGCTGTGTATGTGAGACTAAAAAAGTACCCGCTCATTACTGGTTGAAATGAAATTTATATAAAGTGATGTTACAGATCCTGCAGGCCTCTTTCTACCTAGAGGGGAGCCTGGAACCACCAAATAGGACAACACAGGATTAGAGTCAGCCCAGGACAAGATGCAGATCTCAGAAAACACTGTCCTAACAACAGCATTTCAACCACAAATGCTGCTACTCCT
The DNA here is from genome assembly GCA_004027205.1 of Ctenodactylus gundi. NCBI lineage: Eukaryota > Metazoa > Chordata > Mammalia > Rodentia > Ctenodactylidae > Ctenodactylus > Ctenodactylus gundi. Next base: position 73,398 of record PVKB01004798.1, read on the forward strand.
TTTTTTCCAAATTCAGCCTTGTCATGAATATTTTATATATACATCTTTTTCTTATTTCAACTCTCTCTACCTCAGTATCCATCTTTTAATCTGTTTCTATCAACTGGGGTTAGCTTTTTTATGAACTAAATCTGAAAGTCTCTTAATTGATACAGCCCCCTAATCCATCACTTCCCCTGTATTCTGGGCTCCTCCAGTCAGATTGTACTTTCTTGCAAGACTAATCTTTCTTGAAGTATACTTTATCATCGTATGCCTAAAAATAAATGTTAAAGGAGTACCACCTTCACTGCATCAACTGCAAAGCCACCTACGACTACCCTATTTCTTTGTGCCACACAGTATATGTAACAGTGTCTTTCACAATGAACAAAGAAACATTCATATTAAAAAGCACACCTTCTCTTCACTGTGCTTTCCTATTCCTGGAATGACCATGTCATCCCTTCAGTGAAGGAAATAGAATCTTTGCTTTCTCAAATAGCAAGTATCATATCTTCCACAACTTTTCCAACTACAGATGCTTCCAATGACCTTCTCCTCCTCCTCCTTTCAGCTATCAGTGTTGTCTAGCTTGACATCACGCATCTGTTTGCCTTACTAGAAATGACTTTCTAAATACTAGTAACTATGTTTTGATAATTCCTGTGCGTTGCTATGGAAGGTAGGATTCTTTGACAGTCGGTAACAGAATTTACCTCAAATTAGAGTGTGAATTATTTTCAATAATATTAAAAAAAAAAAACAAACAAGAATAGTGCCACAATAGAAATGAGGCGTGCTTCAAAGCCTACTCTATATTGGTTTAATATTAATTTTTAGAGTTTTTCTCTAACTTATTTAACATTTTTTATCTTCTGTTAACACTAAATAGTATATGTCCATATAATCTCTGAATCAAAGAAATAAAAAGGGAGACTAAGTGATACTTTGAATTAAAATTAAAAAAAAACATTGTGCATTTTGGGGAGTGAAAATATAGGTAAAATGTGTTCTTACAGAAAAACTGATAGCACTTATCATGGAACTGGAAAAGAAGATAGATATCAGATAAATGATCTTGCCTTCCAAATGAAGGAGAAAACAGAAAATCAATCCCCACAAAGTAAAATAAATTCAGATCAGAGTAGAGAACAATTAAACAGAAATCGGAGAAAAGTGCAGAAAAAAAATAATAAAACTGAAAGCTGATTCTTTGAAAAGATCAATAAAATTGCTATTCTTCTACTGAGAGTAATTGGAAAAAAATGACACAGGATACCAATATTGCCAATAAGAGGAATGACGTCACATCATTGCAATAACAAGGGAATACGACTATTATCTCAATGAGATTTTACCTTGGTAAACTCAACAATTTAGATGAAAGATCAGCAAATAATTTTAAACGAAGGATGGTAATAAATTTTATGATTTTATAGGCTTTCATATTAAATCTCTTTCATCTTTTTGATAATTCACAAAAATATAAATCTGTGTGTGCACGCATCCACCCACACACACACACACACACACACACACACACACTCTCTCTCTCTCTCCCCAAGTCCATATGATGTGTTTAGGCTGTCGATTAATACTAACCCCTTATGTACAGTATGAATCTCTACCTTAAAAAATACAAAGTACTAAAATTATGAAAAAGTACAGTCAAGATGAATATTATCATGACAATAAGTTTGCTGTTTCATGTATAAAGCCTTTACAAAACTAACATTCTGCACCTATAGGACTTCACCGATGAAATCTATGAAATATTTGATGAAAAGAATAATTTAGCAATTTTACATGAACCTCTTCAAAAATTAGAAGATGAGTGATTACTTTCTTATGCTTTTCATGGAGTCAGCACTGCCCTCATTGATATCAGACAAAAACATCTCAAGAAATGATAATTATGCACTTACATCATTCGAGAACACAGATGAGAATACTAAACAATAGCATTTTACTATATCAAATCCAACAATGTATACAAAAGATAAGACGCTGCGAACAAGCAGTCTTTATCCCAGGGATAGAAGACTATTTTAGCATTCAGAAATTGAATAATGTAGTCACTGTACTAACCACAATGGAGTGCATTTGATAAAATCCAACATTTATTCTTCATTAGAAATGTCAGCAAATTTAGGATGCAAACACAATTCCTAAGTAGAACCAAGAGCGCATTTGAAAAAGTCACATCTTATTTCCTAGTTCATGATGAAAGACTGTGTGTCTTCCCTATAAAATCTGGAAGAAAAGAATACACATTTTTATGGTTTCTATTCAATATTTTACTGGAAGTTCTATCAAGTGGGAAAAGATAAGAGATAAAAAAGTCATTAAACTTCAGAAAGGAAAACTACTTCTTTTTACTCATGAATGATATAGCAGCCTATGTATAAAGTCAGGTGAAATCTAGTTAGAAGGTAGTAAAATATTTACAAATGTTTCAAAACATAAAAGTTAATATAAAATTAACCAGTTGTATACCAGCAATAATCACAAATTAAAATAATAATAATGATACTTATAATAGCCTAAAAATAAAGCATACTTAGGAATATATCTGAAAACAAATATGCAAGAACTCAAAAATGCTAAATACCAATGAAAGAAGATAGAAAGGCAATTTTGGTGAAAAAAACCCTTAAATACCCACTGATACTGGGTAAAGGACAATTTATTTTTGAAAAGTCACTTGTCTCCCAAATTCATCTCTACAGTCAATGGAATAAAAATTTATCTTATATTTGATAAATTGATATACAAGAAAACAATATAAATTTAAAATGTTAAGATAAAATTTCCAAAATTTGAGCAAACACAAGATTCGACCTCTGATTTTAAAGATAAGAGAAGAACAATCTAGTGTTGCTCGATAGATAAACACAGTAGAAGAGAGTCTCAAAACAGACCCACATGTGTGAGGATTCAAAGTGTTGCCGAAAATACAAAAAAAGGCTTTTCAATACACGATACTGGGATTACTGACTATCCTCAAAACAAATAGCTTATGGGCACTGACAAAGTTAGAAGGCACACTCTGCAAGATTCTTTTGATTTTTAAACTCCATAAAAATTTCAAGGGCATTCTCAAACCACCCAGAAGATTGATAGAATGAGACAGACTCACAGCACACACTGGAAACTATTATTCTCACAAGGGAAGACCACAGAATCCGTGAAGGAGAGATATGAAGATGGTAAGAGTTGGGACACACTTTCCTTGCTGAGTCAGCACGTGTCTTGCTGCTGGGAACTAGGACACTGATAATACACAAAATATTTCCAAGTGGACAATATCTAGCCTGAGCTTTAATATCAGAAGTCATACCTATGTGTCATGATAGACATGATTGATTGTATTTGTCTTTTAATTCAATCTCCAAGTTTCTGATCTTCCCATCCCCACAATACCATAGTACAGGTTATTACACTCTAATTTGTGTAATGCTGTATCAATCTAACTTGTATAAATATAGCTGGCTTGCACCCCAAACAGAGTCATTTCTATCATTTATAGTTAGATTAGCTCCCAGAAACCAAGGGAAAGGACCAGCTCTCTCTTTGAGCCAGGCCATTTTTTTCTCTTTGTTCTTTCTATAAAACACATGCATGAATACACAAAAATTTTTGAAAGCACATCCATAAAAAATACAAATTTTAACTCAATATATTTCTTAGACCTTAGTGTAAACTGTGATGCTATCACTCTAATAAAAATTTTGAAGAAATGTGTGATCTTAAGTGTTGTGGTTAGGATCTGAAGTGTCCCCCAAAAGTCTCATGTATTTTAACGTTATGGATTGTCTATGGAACCATGTGATGTTGGTGGACTGGGGTCTAGTCTGGAGGGGTGGATTACAGTTAAGACTAAAGGCCTGTGAGTTAGGATTAACCGTGTGTAGTGGTCACACCTGGATGCAGGAGGGACTGGTTACTGGGCGGAGACATGAAAGAATACATAACCTGCACCTGCCTTCCTGGAGGACTAGGGCTAGTCTCAACTGGTCTCAACTTGCCTTCCTGTTTGTGATGTCCTGAGAAGCTGCCTCCATCTCTGCCTCTGTCCTGTACTCTGATTGCTGCCAGCTACCCCTGAGTGGATTGTGACCATATGAAATTGTGAGCTAAAATAAACTTTTCCTAAATTTGTGGGTGTCGGGTATTGAGTCGCAGCAATGAAAAAGTAACTAGGACATTAAGGTAAGCAAAAAAAACTATTAGATATAACATTAAATATCAACCCTACATGGAAAATTAAACAAACTATGGGATTTAATACAATTAAAATCTTTTCTTTAAAAAAAATGTAAAACTTCCTATGTGAATAAAAGGCAAACCACGATATGACAGAAAATACCCACAAATCATAGCTGATAAATACTTTGTGTTCATAGTGGGCAAAGGACTCCAGAGGCTCAATGGATGAGAGAGACAACAGACAATTGACAAAAAATATCAATATATAATTATTGGAAGTAGATTTTTGATTTTTGATGATAACGCTTGTGATCACTTCTCGGCCTTTTGGCTAAGATCAAGTATAAAAGTATCAAAAAATGCTATACATTACTTATATGAAGAAAATGAATGCTAAACACACAGAGATTGACCACCCTACTTCTATTCTATTGGCTGAAACGTAGAAAAGTACTCAACTATTAGGTTGTCAAGGAAGGCGAAAATTGCAACGTTCATTTACCATTTATGTTTATCATTTATCATTTATGTTTCTACATAAGATGGTACAAAAAGCATTGGCTGGGTTACATGGCCTTCCCCTTTCTCCTTTCAGCCCTTCCCACATCCACCCCGCCCTCCCAGGTCCTGAAGATATGTATGTGCATGAAATGCTTAAGATCAATGTACACTTTAAATTTTGCACTTATACATACCAACAAAATGGGGGTGGGGGGACGGAAGCATTGGCTAGTCTTTAGGAAATCTGAATTTGGGAGGTAAATTTTAGGAAATTCCTAAATTTTTTGTGTATTTATTTTCATGGCATATAGTGAAGACACATAATTCATTTCCAAGTACTTGACAGAGACAAAGGCATATACTTCTACAAAAACATGGATATGAATATTCATAGTCACATTATTTCTAACAGCTAAATCAGAAAATATTCAAAGGTTTATTTATATCTCCTAATTGTGGTATATCCATATAAAGTTCTATAACTAAGAAATTATTTATACACACAACACTTGACTGAATCTCAAAATGATTTTCCTGAAAGATAAAAGCCTAGAAATCAAAACAAAATATGTTTTCTGATTCTGTTAAATATAAATTGATTTCCAGAATTCAAGTTCAGATTAGTTCTCCCTAGAGATGACAGAAGGAAAAGAAGGAAGGAATACACATCTTTTGAGAAAATTAGTGGGGTAATGGGTATGCCTAATACTTTGATTCCGCTATGATTTCACAGCAAAATGACAAAGCCTATCAAACTACATCATTAAATCTTTGCAGTACAGTATGTCAATCATACCTGTATTGATAAATAAAATGTTTCAAACAAGCTTTCCATTTTTAAAGAATAGAAACATAATCAAGAAGTAATTACTAGTGCTCTTACAGACAGGATACATTTCATGTTATTAAAATAAGATGAAAAAATCAAATTAGAAAAAAAAATAAACAATGTCTCATATACCTAGTCCAGAAAATAAAATAATCATGAATAGTTCATATTTTATTAAAGTTTAGATCATACATATCTCCTCCAAACTGTTAAGTTAAAAGTTTGATTCTGAGTCAACAGTTTTTGGAAGTAGGACCCACATATTGTATTTGAATCATGAGGACTGCAACCTACATAATTGCATTTGTAACACACATAATTATATCTCCAAAGATTTAAAAAGTGCTGAGACAGAAAGGCTGGTCATTTCTGTGAATATTTCTTCAACCACTGTCTAAGCACTCTGAGAGCCTGAGGCAAGAGAGTGGAAAGTTTGAGCCCAGCCTGGGCAATTTAGTACCTTAGTGAGAAACAGTCTGAAAAAATAAATAAATACATAAATAAGGATATAACTCAGTGGAAAATTCTGGATTCAATGCCACTATAGAAGGAAAAAAGAGAAAAAATAGAGACCCAGATATCTCAAGTGAATTGCTAACGTAAAATCATTAAGTGAATATCTTACAATAATAACTCTTAGCATTAATGGTCTTAACGTTCTCATTACAACACATAAGCAGGCACATTGAATCCAGATATAAAACACAACCATTGAGTGTATGGAGGAGACACACTTAAACCACAAAGAAACACACAGACTGAAAGTAAAAGGAGGGAAATCAATAGTCCTCGTAACTGGAGCCTGAAAAGAAGCAGGAATAGCAATACGATTTTCCGACACATCAGAAGAGCCAAAGCTCATTCAAAGGAAACAAAGATAAACAGCATATACCAGCAAAGGGGACCAATCCACCAAGAAGAATAGAAGAATACACTACTACAAATATGTAAGTAAATAGTGCTGCTGTAATCAATTTTATAAAATCAACTCTAGTAGACATGCAAAGACATTAGACCTGAATATAATAATAGTGGAGAACTTAGTACCCTACTCTCACAGAGACGTCACTCAAAAAAACTTAAAAATGATAGAATAAATTGACTTTTTAACTGGTATCAACAGTATTCCATCCAGTATCAACAGAATGTACCTTTGCTCTTAACACTCAGAACTTTTTGCAAAGTAGACCATACCCTAACCTATAAGGCAAGCTGAAATAAATGAAAAGTATTAAAATTATTCTCTGCATACACTTTCAGATCATAATGGGATAAAATTAGACCTTAACAGCAAAAAGGATATACAAATAGTATAAAAATACATGAAGATTAAATACTGTATTATTGAAAAAGCAATGAGTCCCAGGAAAAATTGAAAGAAATAAAAATTTTCTAGAGTCAGACAAAAATACGAGTCTATGGGACACTATAGAAGTATTATTAAGAAGGAAATTTATATCTAAGAATGTGCACATTAAAAAAACAGAGTTATCCCAAGCAAATAAACTAATGACATGTTTCAAGGTCATAGAAAAAATTGAAATCCAAAAGCAATAAAATAAATTATAAAGATCAGAGCAGAATTAAATGAGATTTAATATAAATATTAAAGTATCAATGAGTTGATTCTTAACCAGGGTAACTAGGATAGATAAATCCTTCACCACATGCATCTAAAGACAAGAACAAAAACCCATATCAATGCAGTTTGATATAAAAAGTTATATCACAACAGAAACTGCTAAAATTCAGAGTATTATAAAAACTCTTTTGAAAACTTATTTTCTATATGTGAAAGACCACATAAATATATAAATTTATAGAAAATGAAATACCAAAATTAAACCAAGAAATTATAAAGTACCTGAATAGTCTAAAAATCATTAATGAACTTGAGGAAATAATTAAGCGTACCAACAAAGAAAAGCCTGGGACCAAATGTATTTACCACATAATCTTACCAGAACTTCAGAGAAGAGCAACCACCAATGCTCCCAGACCTTTTCAATAGCATTAATCATGTGATAAACCGAAGAAACATTGACAAACTCTGTACTAGATGATAGCACTACTCTGACACCAAAACCAGCCAAAGGCTTAACAAAAACACAAAGCTATTGGCCAGTTACCTTAATATATGTATATGCAAAATCCTCAACAAGACATTTGCAGTGATAATGAAATAACTTATTGAATAGATCTTATACTATGCCAAGTTGGCTTCATCCCAGGGTTGCAAAGACGGTTCAGCATACATGAATCAATGGATTATACATTATATACTATACAAACAAAAATGAGGACAAAATTCACATAATCATCTCAATAGACATAGAAAAAACTGACAAAATCTAACATCTATTCAAGATAAAAACCCCACTGGAAAGATGTTTAGATCTTAGCCAAGCCATTTATGACAAATCTGCCGCCAACAGCGTACTAACGAGGGAAAATCTAAAGTAGTTTCCCTTAAAGGCAGAAAAAAGAAAGGGTATCCACTCTCCACTACTCTTCAATACACTACTCAAAATATTAGCCAGAGCAATAACTCAATAGAGTGAAATAAAAGATCTATATACAGGAAAGGAAGAAGTCAAGGTATTCTTACCTGCAGATACCATGATTCCCTACATAGAAAACCCCAAAAGCTCCACCAGAAAATGTTTAGAACTTACATGTAAATTCAGCAAAGTTGCAAGATACAGGTCAATGAACAAAAGTGACGTGCACTCCTGTATAGCACAATGAAATTAATAAGAAAAAAAATCTCATTCATGGTCGTCTTAAAAAAGTAAAATACCTAGGTAGAAACCTAAGCAAGGAAGTGAAAGGCCTTCAATGTAAAAATTAGAGTACTCTGAAAATGGAGGTCAAAGAGGATACGTGTGTGTGTGTGTGTGTGTGTGTGTGTGTGTGTGTGTGTGTGTGTATCTCCAACAGAAAGTCAGAATAGCCAAAGCAATCATAAGCAATAAGAAAATAGCCGAAGGTACCAAAATCCCGGACATTAAGTTATATTGCAAAGAAACAGTGACAAAAATTATCACACGACATATCAACACAAAAACAAACAAGTACATTGATAGAATGAAACTGAGGATAAAACAGAAAAAGCTCCAGGTACTTTCTGGCAGCTGATCTTGGCCAAAATGGCCAAAAACGTGCACTTGAGAAAAGATATCCTCTTTTACAAACGGTGCCAAGAAAAACTTGTTTATCCATATGCAGAAGAGGCCTGCATCTCTAGCAATGTAATCACGTTAAATCAAAATGGATCAAAGTCCTAGATATTAAAATAGAAACATTAATATGTTGGAAGACGAAATAGGCAAAGCTTTTGAAGACATAAGCATAGAGAAGTACATTTCAACAGAACAACTATTACGCAAGAGATGACATCAAGAACAACATACAGGATTATATTACGTTGTTTTTTTATATAAAGCAAAGGAAACAATCACAGACTGAAGACAGTTCTGAGGAATGGATATTAAAAAATTAGCCAAATCTTCCTCAGAGAGCTAAAATCTAGAGTACAGAAAGAACTGAAAAAAATTAGACCCTCTTAAATTAAACATCCAATCAATATCGGACGATTAAAATGAATAGACAGTTTTAGGAAGTAACAAAAGACCAGTAAATAAGTGAAAAAATGTTCAGTTTCTCTATCCATAATGCTCAGTTTCCATCTTACCCCAGTAAGCATGTTTATTAGGAAGAACTCAAACAGCAAATGCTGGAGAGGTCACAGGGAACATGAGGCCTTCTACATTGTTGGTGAACTCTAAACTTGGATTTCCATTATGAAATTTTGAAAATAGATATTCTATTTGACCCACCTGTACCGCTACTTAGTGTCTTTATTAAAGAGCTTAAGACATCACACAACAACAATACCTGCATATTCATGTTTAAAGCAGTATGATTTATAATAGCTAAATCCTGGTAGCAGCCAATATGTCTATGCACAGACGAATGGATAATGAAAATATGATATATATATACACAATAGAATTCTATTCTGTCAAAAAGAAAGATAAATGCAAGACATTTTTAGGAAAATGGATACACCCTGAGACCATCCTGCTAAGTGAAATGAATAAGGCCCAGAAGCTTAAATATTGCATGGATTCTCTAATATCAGAAACCCAAAGTATAAATAAGTAAAAAGAGCCAAGTAAGAGAATGATGGTAGGCGACAGTGAGGAAGGTTCTGCGCAGGAAAGGATGTGTAAGGAAGGCGGGAGTGAGGGGGTGGGAAGGGAATGGGGAACGAAAGGGTCAACGTGAGATATGTATATTCAAGTTGTGAAGCTGAATGTAATTATTATGTATTGCAAATATGTACTAATAAGGAGAATAGTTTGGGGAAGTAGTACTTATTACCTATTTTGCTAATGTAAATCTATTTCAGTAAATTTTCCCCATTTTATTGATATGTATAAGTGCAAAGTTTAAGGTTTACAATGAAGTTTAGCATTTTGTGCACATAGGTTTCTAGTCAAGGTGACAAGGACTTTCCCTCTCTCCTTTTGTCCCTCCCCAACCCTCTCCTCCCTCCCTCCTCGCCCTACCCCCCTGTTTCACTTCTTTTTGTTTGTTTTGTTTTTTTTTTTTTAAGTTCCATGAGATAGTTGTGATCTGGGTCTCTCATATCAGAGAGACCATTCAGTGTTTCACCTTCTGCTTCTGACTCACTTCACTAAGCGTGATGTTCTCAAATTTTTTTCCATTTGCCTATAAAAGCCTCCATGCTGTTGGACTTTATAGATACATAATATTCTTAAAATTGAAAAATTTAGGGGCTGGAGGAATGGCTTAGTGGTTAAAGCGCTTGCCTAGCAAAGGATAAATCAAGCTCTAAGTACCCGAGTTCATTTCCCCAGCACCATATAAACCAGGCATGGTGGCCCCAGCAGGCCGAGGCAGGAGGACTGCTATGAGACCAAGGCCAGCCTGAGCTCCATAGTGAGTCCAGGAGCAGCATGGGCTACAGAGTGAGACCCTGTCTCAAAAAAAAAGAAAGAAAGAAAGAAAGAAAGAAAGAAAGAAAGAAAGAAAGAAAGAAAGAAAGAAAAAAGAAAATTAAAAATTTAAAGAAAACAATAATCTCCAATGATTTCATGACCTATAAAATTTTGAAAATACTTAGTAATTATTTCTTTTCAAATTTCCAACTATAAGCATAGAATTTTAATAAAACATGATTATATTACACATATATATATTATGATGAATATTATTATGAAAGAATATTTTATATTTCTTTCATATTCTCTGAATATTATTTTAAGGACTACTATTTTAGGGAATAAGGAATAATATTTTATATATATTCCACATTTTTACTGGTTCTTTTAGTGTGCGTTAATGTGTCAGGTTCTTTTTTGGGAGGTGGGGAGGGATGGACAGTGTCTTATTCTGTAGTCCAGTATGGACCTGTATTCACTATGTAGTCCAGGCTGGCCTCAAACCCTCAGCAATCCTCCTGCCTCGGCCTCCCTTGTGCTAGGATAACAGGCATGTGCCTCCACACCTGGATTATGTGATCCTGAGGGACTGAAGCCAGAGCCTTGGGCTTGTTAGGCAGGACTACAATCTCTGAGTTACATGCCCAAACCATACTCTCTACTATAATAAATATCTTTTTCAACATATTTCTTCTAATTCTTAAATAGTTTTTTGAAGATAAAGTTACGTAAACAGACATTTTTAAGGGTCCTGATGGATATTGCCATAGTCATGTCAGAAATGTCATACCAATTCATACTCTAAATACAGTGGAAAGGGCTTTTCTGTGGGCTCTCTAAAAATATTATTATTCTATTTCACTCTGAGCTACATCCTTAGACCCTTTTTGTGATTTACCTTAGACAGGATCTCACTAACTTGTTAAATTACACAGGCTGGTCTCAGACTTTCAACCTCCTGTCTCAGCCCCCCAAGTTGGTCTAAGTACAGGCCTACATTTGATTGATTGTATTAACATTATTTCCAACGTATTTCATCATACAATTTTTAAAAGGATATTGGCATTTTATTGATTATATGATCTAATTCTGAAAGAAAAATTAGATGCACTTAGAGGCTATTTAAAAAAAATAGAAATGAGGGACCATTAGTTGACTTAGAGTTTCAAAAATAGAAATAATCATGCTATTTTTAAAAATTTCATTAATACATTTATTCCTTCATATACAAAATGGTACAACTTTAATTCAAACACAAGAAGATCACAAGAGTATCAGGCTCATAATTCACACATTGCCAAATGCCACCAAGACAATAATTCATGTTTGGAACACAGTAAGACATAAATTTTCATTGTAAAGTGTTATATTTTAGTCTCACCATGAACATAATAAAAAGAAGATTCTATATATGTAGATAAGCTTGCACTAACAGAGGAAACTCAGAAAATTCTCTACTCTAGTCTATTATAATCTTTCCTCAAACAATTGAGGCTTGCAGAAGACTTAGAGCCTGAGGAAGAGACTTCCCTTGCCAACTCCTCTTACCTATAAGATTAAAATTATGTATGTAAATTTACTTATGATAACTGAATAAAATAATCATATATTTTCAAACCAGAATGGCACTAATAATTAGTCTTGAGTTGTCAAAAGTCATTTTTGCTTTTTAAAATAATACCTTTTTCCCATTTTATTGATATGTGTTTATGTGATACATAATGTTTACATTGAATTTGAGTATTTTGTGCACAGGTATATTGTATCAAAATTACAAACCTTTCTCTTCCTACCTTTTGACTCTCCCGCACTCTCCCCTTCTCCACTAGTTCCCAGTAGCCTCCCCCAGTTCGGTTCTAGGAAATGACTGTATTCTGGGTTTCTCACGATAGAAAAAGCATTCTATATTTAACCTTCTGTTTCTGACTCACTTCACTGAGCATGATGCTCTCGAGCTATGGTATACGTACACAATGGAATACTACTCCTCTAGAAAGACAGGCAATTTGAGAGTTTTGTTAGTGAATGGATGCAACTTAAAACAACACCTTTTTCTCACATTTACTCTTCCAAGACTTCTTTATGTACAAGCATGAGAACAGAGGCAGTCTGGGAGAAACAGATGAAGAGGACCCTGCTAGATCCCAGTTACACTCGCCAAGTCTGAGCAGGAAATCTCTTCATCTATTTGAAAGATTTGTGCATATTTCAAAACCGTTTCCTTTTCTTAAAATAACTATTCTATCAGTTGTAAATGTGTGTAACATGTTGAGATTGTTATACAATCCCTTAATATCATTCATCAATCATTTCTGAATATGTAAACAAAGGAATGAAATGTGGGGTGGTTTGTGGCACTGAAAAGTACCACAGAGCCTGAAACGCAGATCACAGTAAGTAGAATGGGATGCAGATTTTCCAAAAAGGTGTACAGTGAACGTCTATGCAGAGTAGACACTGGCTCAAAACGCTGGGGACAAGAAAGACAATGTATAACAAAATAAGGTGAATTACTGAAAGAAGTAATACAAAGAAAGGAATCCAGAGCATCAAAAAAGGAAAGTTCATTCTTAGAACTGTGAAGATAAGTACCAGTGATTATTGGTCCTTGAGGGGTGTTCAGCAAATCCATGCAACTACAAGCATACATGGGGAAAAAAGGGGGAAGAAATAAAAAAAATTAAAGAGAGAAAGAATAATCAAACAATAATCCTGAAAATGACCTCACTAACTAATATGCCCCAATTTCTTCCCTCTGTGAAGATGGTCTGGTGGCCAAAGCAAGTCATACAATTCAATAGAATGTTGGTAATTAGTTGAAATGTTTAATTTAACGGTTTAGTAAATTCAGCTAATAGTTTATCTCAAGTGTGTGATTAAGTTATTCTCGAGGTAATTCTTCTTGTTCCAAATCTCAATTAAGATTTCTAACATGGGTTATTTCAAAAACACCCAAATTCAGAGGAAGTAATAAGATAGATCTGTATCTTAATCCCTGCTCAAAAATAATACTCTATAGATGAGACAAAGATTTAAATGTAAGAAATAAAACAAACCCCAAAAGCAGCCAAATATACTGCCTTACACTGTCTTTGAGTAGTGAACTTTAAGTGACATGAATCTAGGAATAATAAAGGAAAATGCTAATGAGTTTTTCTACTATTAATATTATAAATTCACATTTATAAGAAAAATCTTGCATAAATGAAAGACAAATGAAAATACAGAATACATACAATACGTAATAGACAACAGCCTAATTTGTTAACACTGAAACAGTTCTAAATGATCAGTAAGAAAAATAAATAAATAAGAGAGGGTAGAAGAATAATTCCACAGAAAAGTATATAGAAACAGCTTTGAAGCACTTGAGTTAATATTTAGACTCATTCATTGTGAAATGCAAATTAAAAATACAATCGGATATCATTTTCATTTCAAAGTTGGCAAATATGAAGTTTGGAAATAGGATGTCTTAGTGAGATCGGAGGAAGAGAAACAGGCACTTATAAACACAGTATTAAGGCAATTAATGAAATGTATTTATGATGCACTTATTCTTTGGCTTTGTAATTGTAATTTTAGAAATTCATTCTACATCTCTACTCGGACCATGAAAGGTCTGAGATGCGTTTCCATGCTTGGGCAGGGAATCAGCCTGTCACTTACTCATGGATATAAGCACAAGACTGGAGTGGACAGGGCCAGCGACGGGGTGTGGTGTATCCGGTGACAGAGCCGCATGAGGTGAGTGTCTTCCTCAGCTCCTCTTCCCTCCTTCAGTGCCGAGGGCAACATGGGGGGCAGCGTACGTGGCAGCTTGCTTCATAGCGGAGGAAGCCTGTGTGTAGGCTCTCAGGGTTTTGTCCACTGACAGGTGCATAAACCTGTTTTATTTCTAGGGAGATGCACCACTCCCACCTGCCATGGTTGTTTGCCGTACAAATGTCTTTTATAAGAAAGTCTGAAACAAAACAATGCCCTGTGCCTCTGTTCACAGACTATACAGGCAAGGAGAAGACCCTTGCCCGTGAAGCACGGCTCCTAACACAAACATCTCATCCAAAATTGCATTTTTAGTGCAGCAAAGTGTAATCGCAAAGAAATACACAAAGCACTGATTGTTCAAGTGGTTTACCCAGGGCCTATTGTATGAAAAGGGTAGGAAAACAACACACATAGAATATATGTATATAGATTTAAACTCTTACTTTCTAATTTGCATGTGCATATGTGTATACACAGCCACAATCGAGATCGAATAAATAAAAAGCTGGAATTATCATCTGCTCTGAGTTGATAACTTGTTTTTGACACACAGTTTTTGTGCAATTTGAAATTTTTACATTTACCTATTTGGGAATTCAGCTATATTTTTAAATTTTCTAATAGTCCATTCTTGCCCCTGAATTTATATCCCAGAAGGGACCCACTCTGCTATTTAACAGTAAGAAATTCTCCCTCCCCCCATTTTATATATATATATATATATATATATATATATATATATATATATATATATGCAACGCCCAATGGTTATATTGATCTCAAGTATTTTATAAACATATATATATCTCATAAACATTACAATCCTTCCCCTCCCCCCTTTTCACCCTCCCATTTCCTTGCTCACCCCCTGACTCTCACTATCAAACCCATTTGGTTCTATAAAATGACTGTATTCACGGTTTCTCATATTGGGTAAACCATACAATACTTAATCTTCTAAGTTTAATCTTCCTTCACTAAGCATGATAATCTCAAGCTGCATCCACTTACCTACAAAAATCTTCCTGGAGCATCCAGTCCCTGCCACCATGATTCTTAATCATAACATCCTCTTTGACTCTAAAACACAACCACATGTCTAAGTGGTTTTTGCTTATGCAAATGGCCTGTGAGATACTGCTCTGGTCCATAATAGAGAACACAGTCTATAGCAAACCCCTTATAAAGAAACATGTAGATTGAGTGCTTTCATTAAAAAAAAAAAAGTTTTGGTGGCAGAAAAACCTTAATTACATTGCAATGGGGAACCAAACATTGAAATCTAGTATTTGACTCTAGTTCAGTCGTGAGAGCTGGAAATAGTGGTAGTTGGTGAGTGCAAGTCTCAGCACCTTGAGGAGCCAACAAGAGCCTATTATAATTCATGACTGTGAATTAAAAAGACAGATTCTCATTGAATGGTTAATTGATATTCTAGAACAAGGGCAGACCACAGAGGCCAAATCTAGCCCACTATTGATTTTTGTAAATAAGGTTTGAACATTACAATGCATTCATTCACTTTTATATTTTCTATGGTTAAGGCATTACAGAATAGAGTTGAGTACCTGCAACAGAGACTCTAGAGTCTAAAATATTTACAATCTAGTATTTTAAAGGAAAAGTTAACTGGTTCTTATTCTCATGTTCTCCATGAAGCTCCAAGTAATGAAAAAACAAAATGTTATAACTTTCTGTGTCAGGACAACAAATTCTTAGAAGTCCCATGTCGGAAAGGAAAGGAAAGGAATTCTAATATAAAACTCTCTGAAAAATATCTTTAATAGAGTAACATTATACTCTTAAGGATAAGTCAAGGCAAAAGTATTAAACAACAAGAAATATCTATTCTTTATCAGGCAGGAACTCAAGGTAATATCATTCTAATTGCTTATCCAAAGGATAACATTCTGCTCATATATAATTTAGATTCAAAATTAAAAGAAGAGTACAATTTCTGTGTTCTAAGTTCTGTTAGGTAAACAGGATTTTTCTCGATTAAAGTCTTGAAATAGCTATAATCACGCATGGCTTAACGACAGGGTCACTTTCAGAGAGACAAATGGCCAACCAGTTTCGTTTTTGAATGAATGAAATGAAGTGTGCACGTACAAGCCTAACATGGCTGTGATGAAACTAGGCTAAAGGATTTTGTTTGTTTGAGACAGCATCTGGCTGGTCCTGAACTCATTATGGAGCCTGAGCTGGCCTCAAACTCACAGCCATCCTCTTGCCTCAGCCTCTTCAGTGCTGGGATTGCCGGGATGCACCACCAGTCCTGGCTTGGAGCCAAAGGGTGTTATAAGATGACCACTATCAATGAAGTCCTCCATTGACCAAAATGCCCTGATGTGTGTCTTGATTATCAAGAGAGCCTCTACTTCAAAAATATTATTTTCCTTTCAGGTCCCACAGATGCACTCATGTGTCAGGAGCATCTAGATATCCATCTACAAACTTAGAGTTCAGATTTTTCAAGTCGTTCCTTTGAGCTATTCTGATAGAACTATGAAGACTTTTAATCAGGAACAACTTTGGCTGTGTTAAATAAAACAAAGACTCCAAAGCAAAATATTCTTTTGAATTTAGAGTATTCAAGTTATATATCTTCTAGCCTGACTATAACTCACATATTCATAGCCTATGTTTCACAAAATGATAATAATTTAGGTAGAGGCTAAGACAAGCTTATGCCCCCATTGGTCACACATCAGTGTTTACAGACACAAGTGTGGACAGAAAAGGAAGCTTCAATTTGCTTTTAAAATGAGTTTAAAAGAAACAAAGGCAATGGCTTCTCGTTTGATCCTTTTTATAGAATGCTTATCAGTGAGGGGGAAATCATAAATATCACTTCAAGTATTCAGAAGATTAACACTGGATGACTAAGTTATTCCCTAAACAACTTTTTACTATTTTCTCTCTTTTATTAGGTTTTTCTTTCAGCAACCGCGATCACTCCCAGGTGTCCTTCATTATGAAGTCAAAGCAATTTTCTTCCCAAACCTAAGATTACAGCATTTCCCAAGGCTTATTGATGGTTTTAAGGGGAACCAAAATTTCCAGATAGGATATTTTACATCTTGAAAATCCTTTTAAGAACAGCATGCTCTAAATGCTGAGATTAAGTTTTTCTTCATCACATGCAGATAAACTCAGGGAGGTTTTCTGTTCTAACCAAGACAGTTATCTGTTACAGTAACCCTTTCTAAGACGTAGAGACTGCGTGCAAAATTAAGAAATAGGGTTTTTCACTAGGAGTCTTGAAACTCCTAGTCAAAACTGCTGTCCATTATTTACGAAAGGAATGGCACAGAGGTGAAACTACTTGTCTTGTTAGCTCAAGGCCTGAGTTTGATTCTCTAACACTACATACATAAAGCCAGGT